>VDFB02214102.1:0-14324 GCA_007258455.2 Sequoia sempervirens
CCTTTGCATGAAATAATAGAGTTTTTATGTTGAGAGGCTTATAATATCAATTGAAATTTGAATTATTGTGATAATTGATATAAAATTGAAATTTGGAGGGGAACAAGCTTTTGAAGAAGTCAAATTTTTGAGGAGTTTGAGGAAGGAAGAAGCAAAGGCTGCATAATTGGGTAGAACTCCTCTATTTGAAACTTTTCTTTTTTAGGTATGTGAAATATTTGTACATTCTCTTTCATTCTATGAAGCTTGCTCATTTTATTGTTTTGCTTATTCCATGTTGATCAAATTGTTGTTTGTTTGTGATGCAATATCAGATTGCCAAGCCACTCCAACAACATCATTTCTTTAGGAACTTCCTTCCCAAATCAATAAAAGAGTAAAGATCAATTTATACAAACTTTGTCAAATTCATCCAAAACCACTTTTCATTCAACCAAAATCCATTTATTTCATTTCAAGTTATAAGGCTATCGTGTAATTCACCCATCTCCATATAGCAAACCATTTTCGGAATCAGCTTTCAACTTTGTTCTTGTCATAAACAATACAACAATCACTCATCAACTCAACACCCTTCAAAGGAAAAAACAATCAAACACCTCTGTTCCTTAGACCTGTAATCAAACATCATCCCAACCATTTAAGATATCTTTGCTCAAATCAACACATCCATCATCCTATCTTCACTTAAGCACCATTTGTAACAACAACAAGTAGCATTAGTTTAACACTGTCACCAGACCTTTAAGATACCAATTTCATCATGTTTTGATTGTAATATTCCAATATATCAGTATAGACACACTCTGACTACTTTGCATTCAATAAACCATTTCCATATATTGGAAACATATGCCCAAATCATCAAATCTTTCACAATCTACCTTCAAAACATTACCAAGCATAGACACAACTGTGGAATCACAAATGAGACTGCTCCCAAGCACTTAACAACATTCCTTTCGATGTTTCTACATATTCTTTGTTTTTAGCAAACAATGCCAAATATCTCTAGTAGGCCAACATTCCATCTAATCGGGTGATTCCTTTTCTATCATAAAGCATTTACACAATCCCAATACAGATTCTTAGGCCTATTTTGATCCTTTTCAACATACTATAAAAATTTTATACACTTATTTCACAAAACAGAGTGAGGGAACCGGCATCATCCTCTTTGGTAAAAGCCTTAAATAGGTCAATTTATCAAAGCAAGTCATCATAGAACTACTTACTAATCCACTAAACCTACAAACAGTCTTAGGCCATGTGTAGAAACTCACAAATAAACAAGTTCCAAGATGGGAAATGCCCATCAATACACAAAATCAGTAAACATTTGATTATAGGGTGAAAACACACCAACCATGAGGGTTTCTTTAATGAAACATTTGCAAAACCTCTACTACTCTGCCCAACAATTGAAACATGCTTCATTATGTCTGAAAATTATTTTGAAATCATTCCTAAGCTCCTCTACATGTTGTTTCCTTAAACCCTACTTGAAAACACCATTTTTTTGAATGAAAATTCAGAATTTTGTTCATGCAACGATGCTCATAACTTCTTATTTCTATTTGCTGCTACACACATCTTCACATTGAAAAGACACTAAATATGATCCATTCCACCGACCTACTAGCCCTACATCAGTGGAATGGCTAAGAATCACTTTTTAGACTCTCTAAACAATTCTAAGGAAACCACAAACCGAGACTTAGGAAACTAAGTTCAAATTAGATTGATTATTTGAATTACAATTCCTACAACTTTCAATAATGAAAGAAGTCTCTTTCCCTGACAAGAATCAAATCTTAGAACATGCTTGAATCATTATGCAACCTGAAAACAAGAATAGAAAAGGTTTCCAAAATAACTGAGCAGAGGTTTTTTTACTAATTTTTATGGATTTTTGGGATAGAAGATCTTCCTTTCTCGAGCTTACAATTATTTTTAAAGGTGTCTAAATTAGTTGAAATAACTACCTCTTCATCTTCATCAACCCATCCTTTCCCTTCCACAAAAAAGACTCTTCGCCTTCCTGCTTTTGTGCAATTTTATATTTTTACAATAATTGACAACTTTTGTTATAAAAAGCAACTTTTCAATACTATCACATAGTGACCTATTTCATGGTGAAAATACATTGAAATTCATCATTTAATGACCTTCACTCATCATATTTACTTGAACATTACAAATTGAAAAAATTAGCCTTTTGAAGGAATTTCATGACCTAGGTGCTCTTGCACCAGTTTGTCATGTTACAACCTTACGTTGTCAATGGACATTTAAATCCTGCAATTGATACACTTTTTCCTGGTAGCTTCAAACACATCTCTTTGGGCATTTTGTTAAATTTAACAATTGACTTTCTTTGTGTATGCTTCCAAAGCTATCATTGGAGTTATTTTGTCAGCAGGTTATACAAACGGATTTCATTGAATTTCTTTGTGCTTGCTTCGGCTTTCATTGAGTTATGCTTCAAAGCTTCCAATTGTAGTTAATTTATTAACTTATCACTTTTACTGGTAAATTATTAAGTCATGCTGAAAGAATGAACTATAAAAGGAAAAAACTAATAGATGATCAGCTCAAGCCATCAAAGATAAAAGAGGAAAAAGGGAATTTCATGGCAATTGGGAGCGATTGATGAAAACAAAGCCGGGTTGAAGGAACCTCAAGCTGTCAAAAAGAGAAAGTGGCAGCACAAAGGGGGCACGAATGTAGAAAGAGTGGAGTGCTAGGGGAGATCACGGTCTACAGTTGGAGACACACCATCTACGCAGTGAATACGAAGGGACACCATTAAGCACAAGCGAATATGGAGGGACACCATCTACTACAAGTGAGTATGGTTGGACATCATCCACCACATCTAAAGTTGAGAGTACATCATCACTCGAAGTTGAGGAACAAGGTATGCCATCATCCCCATGTGAACCTCAAGGTATGTCTTCTATTCCACCCTCGATCAAAGGTATGCAATCTAGCCCACCTCAATTAAATATTGATGAAATTACTAATGTTGAGATGTATGTACCTAAGAGAACACCACCTAGAATTTTGCATAGAAAGCCAAAGTTTTTGATTAATATTGATGAGGATATTTTGCAGCACATGGAAGGTAAGATTCCAGAACGCACTTGTAGAAGATATGCTGATAAGATTTGGAAAATGTTCTTTGAAAGGCTAAATGAGGCTGTAAGATGTCAACTATTTGTTCAAATGATGCGGGGTTTAAAGTACAGAAACATCATGAAGACTCTTGGGTTGAGAACATCGAATGCATCAAGTGAAAACACTATTGTGAAGAATCTAATGGATGCTTATGATAGTGTGGGTAAGACCTCATGCTCAAAGGATAGTAATGTCACCCGGCGTGTCATTACATCGACTTTGGTAAGCTATCAAACAAAGAGATCGCCTCATTAAAAGACAAGTGAACAAATGAGGTGATGAAAAAACTTTATCAAGCGTCGTTCAAAGGTGTAGCAAAAGAATTGAGGCACCGATTCAAATGAATTATAAGGCATTCGAGAAATTTGCCACACAAAAGATAAAAAATTGTTGAAGCATTGAGAACACTAATTGAATATTATTGGAAAGAATAAAACAAGGCCATCTGGAATCAAATGGATGTCATAAGAAGAAGGAGAATTGAGTAGTCGAAACCGTGAGCCACATCAAAGCATTTTTGGATATGACTCAAACCATTTTCATAAATTTCAAAATTCTTATCCTCAAATTAGTATTTCTCAAAGATTTTTGAAATGATTAAACCTTTTTATGTCAGATATAAATCACATGCACCACTTGTTGCTACAAAATACATATTAGATTCTCTAACCATTATGATGTTTATCATTCTATATATTTTACATTTACATCTTAACCTTGATGTTTTCTTGAGTTGTGGCATAGAAGCCCACCAAAATATTCAAAAGAGTTCTTATCAAAAAAATTATGTGAAATAGAGGATGGCCAAATATTCTACAGGAAAACATGCTTGGATAGTTCATGTGGCGTTGGTGGCTTGCAGCGAATGCTAGTATGTCAGCTTATATGGAAAGCACATATGAGGCAAGACAAAACTAGTGGAGTTTGGGAAGTGTCTCATGATGGCATATGGTACAAAAGATGGAGTGCAGAAGCAAAAAGGTGTGGGTGGTTATTCGGAAGATTCACAGTGTGTCGGTTCATGTCCATGTTTCATGAGAATCTAGTGTATGAGTATGCAAGGCATACCCATAGAGCCTGATGGCTAGACACACAATTTAAGCTATGCAAGGACACCTTTCCACTTGGTAGCATAGTATCAGTGGTTGACTTTGTAGGGAACTACACTCTACAGCCACAGCATGAGGTGCAGTCACAGTATTACAACTCCACACAGGTTTCGATATTTGTGCACATAGCATTCATACATGCAGTCAAAAGTACAGAGGACGAAAGGAAGGTATTGAGGGAGTATCACTTTTACATTAGTGATGATCACACGCATTCTCCAGAGTTTGTGCAAGGTTGCATCCAGATGTTCTACAATCATTTGACTCAGAGGGGCATATCATATGATCGGCATATAATATGGTCAAATAACTCTGCAACACAGTTCAAGAACGCGTGCATGTTCTACTATTTGTGCAGGATGCATCTCACTACACGTGTTCAACATATGTGGAACTTTTGTGAGGTTAGACATGGAAAGGGAGAGCATGATGGTGCAGGAGCATGTGTGAAAAGAGCATTAGCACAAGAAGAGTTAAAGTATAAAGATAGTGCACAATTGATAGATGCAAGGTCAATCATCGAGTGGTGTAATGGTTCGATGGCTCCAAGTAATGAAGGTACTTCTTCAGTTCGTAGATTTTTTTGGTTGATGGATGATACTAACATTGCACCATATGAGGATTGTTATACACTAACATGATCGAGTGAGTTGCACTCTTTCCTTAGCTCAAATGCAGGTTCATGGAGTATCGATACACGTAAGATGGCATGCTTTTGTTCTTCATGTACAATGCAAGCCTGGAATGATTGTGAGTTAGGGGAGTGGGTTGAAAAATGGTTGACAAGTTATCTTAGCCCTCTTCACACGTATCACCCTCTAATGGCATTGGAACTAACAGGATGGAATCTTGGTGCGACTTTGTGCATGTATTGGATCTAGTTCAACCAAGTAATATATCTACTTTCTTAGTATTTGAAATTCCATATTGTTATCTTACTTTATCTTGTATTCATAATGTTGACTAATTTCAAAGAGATATGCACATATAAATGCGAGCATGTTTATCTCGATTATTGAGATAGAACAATGAAGAGTGCAGACTATTACTGTGTCATTGTGTTGAGGAAAAGAGAAATTGGAAGCTAATTATAGATGGAAAACATTGAATACCCTATAGGCTGATTTATTTATTCTTTGGAATGGCCGTGAGATACCCACATAAGAGTGTTAAGCGGTTGTTTGAGGAATTTGTGCATGGTAGGTCTTCATTACTCAAACCTTGTCGTGGCATCCAATGTTTGTTTGAGCAAATATGGGGGTAGACCTTTGAACAAGACCTTGTGGAAGGTCTGCGAGTCTGACCATGAGGCAATACTTGACACAATAAAGAGTAGAGCAGACCTAAATGGTTCATTGGATTAATTTGTAAGTATATGCACAATGGTGCTTATTAATTTATACTTGTATCCACGTCAATTTGGTTGATGCCAATGCTATTATCTTATTTTACTTTGTGTATGCGTATGTAACAGGGCAAACATTGATTGGTGTCCCCTTGCATAAAATGCAGATTTATGAGAGCCATCAAAGAGAATCTCAAAATGAGAAAAGAAAATGCAACATCCATATTTTTGATGATCTTGACAAATCTCAATTATGATTTAAGCCATTACAAGGTATTATTAGCGAGAAGCTTGATAAGAAATTTCAAGTTATTCATTTTGAATTTAACCTTATCATGATGACCATATAGTAGGCATTATAAGAGCATCTCGATTTCAATAAAATTCTATTCATGGAAACGCCAGGCAAGTGTTGAACTCTTTGAAAAAATGCCTCAAAGAAATGAGGTCTCATGGTGATGGAATGGCATGACGAATTCCATGACAAGCAAATTGTTGTGGATTGTAATGGCATTCCATCACCGTGAATTTCCATTTCTTGAACTTTCTCAACGGTTCTTTGCCTTTTCTCTTATTATAATAGTATCTTTGATAGATTTTTTCCAAGCATCCATGGCTTTTTGGGCTTTTATTTTGAAGTTTTAGCCATAGCAACAAGGAAGTGAAACTGTGATAAAGAATGCTTTGGTAAACATGTATGATAAATGTACTAGCATAGAAGGCAGCAAGCTGTTTGAAAAAATGCCTCAAAGAAATGTGGTCTCGTGGTTATGGAATGCCATGAAAATCCACAACAATTTTCTTGTCATGTGATGCAGAGGGATGGGACTTTAGTCAAAACTCAAAGTTTCAAGGATTACAATGATGCAATCTCAAACACTCTTCCAGGCACCCTGATGGAGACAAGCCTCAATAGTGCACTTATAACTTAGATGCTTTCCTAATGGACCCAAAACCTTGGAGTGATCTCAAGGAACTCAAAAAAACTTCTCTTGAATGGTTTCAAAGCCCCAAACCTGTAATGCCCCGCCACGCAACCCTAGGGGAAGTTGCAAACTACTAAACAAATGCAAAAAAAAAAATTGTTTAATTACAAATACATGTATGATCACAACACAAAGCCAACAATCCCCTAAGGTTACGAGACAAAGATTAATTAAATCACAAATTAAAACAACATGCATGAAATGAAACATAACAACATTCACTTAACTAATTAAAGCACATACATTCCATACATGAGATTTTCATTAAGACCATGAGATCCTTCATGGTTACCAATGACAGAAGTTCTATAATTACAATTACATCTCTCATTCCCAGAATGAGGTAAATCAATAACATGATTGCTTATTACAATTTCCACCTCGATAACATGAGGGGTAATAAAATCCAAGAGCAACTAACATAAATGAACCAAGGTAGCAACTGGAATCCCACGAGCTCTCCAACACGAAAGTCTCGTCCACATAAGCCAATGCCAAAACAACAGAGTATGGTGCACGTTCCACCCAACCATGTGATACCCGAAGGCTCACCCCCTGTCCTAGGAGATAGTAACAAGGGTTTCAGGTCAAGACCAACAACCTCTATACATAGGCAACATGACTCAACTAAAAAAGGATACGAACAAGACATCACATGACATAAAGGTTACAATGCTTCCAGATTTTAAATACATGAACACATCACGAATACAAACATAATACTGACTTAGGAGAAGTGTCATCACAATGTCGCATGGGATATCCTAGCAAGTTTTCCTAGGTCTCGGCCCCCATCTCGGGATATCCTGGTAACCTCTAACAACTCTCGGCCCCACATGCAAACCAATGCGGAATCAGTTATCTTTCGAAGGGACAAGATAACGATCTTGCCATTCTAGGCCTTCTCGTCTCATCCCAAGTCTATACAAGCACTTGCGTCCATGAGCGAGGCAAAATTAATCTTTTTAAATGTTGGTACCACCTATGCTAATTAATTGGTTTAAGTTTTCACTGAATTAACCAACTTACATTGAGATCTCCTGGCACCACTTTGTGTGTCGGCCCTCAATGCAAGCCACTTCTCTAAGACAACACGTGGAACTATGCCACCACCAAAGGGTACTCAAGTGAAACCTAGGGATAATGACTCCCTAAACACGACATAAAGTCAATGTAGCCCGTTCATAATAACCGGGTACAACACGGGACACAATTAAGCACTACCCAAGGCAAACAAGGTCAACCGTCATGACAGCAACCCCAAAACACATAAAAGAAGATCCTATCTGGAAGACTTACATAGTACTGACTAGACTGCCCCACACCAAGAAGAAGCATTACAAGCAATATAAAGTAGACTACATTAGGATTACGTAAATCCAATTCACTCAACGCATTGGTGCATTACTCAAATTAAATTAAATAAACACTTGCACAATTACATGAGTGTGGTCTAATGCATTGCAAATATTTCCGTAATCTACACTTGATCATTTAATCATAATGAAAAAATTCTCATAATGATAATAACTCCATATACATTGCAAAAATAACTTTAATTGTGATACTCAAATATCATTATATTTATAAAAAAAAACATATATATATAAAAATGCATATACTCAACATATATATTATTATGCATATTTTATATACATATAATTAATACTTAAATATTTACTTTAATATTATAATTTTAAGAATTAACCCATATTACATTATTTTATTATTTAAAATATAATATAAATACATTTTAATATATATAATATATATATATATATTATAAGAAATTAATATATATATATAACTTATATATATTAAATATATTAATTATATATTTAAATAATAAATTATTTAAAAAAAAACCAAAAACATTGGTAATCCTAAATGTTTATATATATATATATATATATATATATATATATATATATATATATATATATATATATATATATATATATATATATATATATATATATATATATATATATATATATATTATACTATATGTTATAATTAATATATATAATATATAAATAATTAAAATTTAAAAATAACCACAGAAGGCGTTTGGGGAACATCCCTACCTAACGGGGACCAGTACTCAGAGTTGCGGCTTTATTAGGCGTGTGGCCGCTTCTGCCTTCCTGGTAGGTGTCCCTAGTGGTAAGGAGTTGCCAGGAGTTAAAACCCTCCCCCTCATGCCTCGTCGCGAGTAAGCCACGGCTCCACCAAAAACACAGTAGTGCACTTAATTTCTGGGTAAAACCCAGAACGGTGAAAAAACCCAGTTTCATAATACTTCGATTTTTTCTTTGATTAAACTACTCACAAATATATATGTATAGACTTATATATACATATATATATATATATACATATATGTATATACAAATAACCAGGTGTGTATATATATACATATACACAGTCATAATAAATGACTGTAAAAATACTTATTTTCCATACCCAGATTGAGCAAATGCTCAATCTGAGAATTACAATAATTTTCCATTGAAATTGCAAGATTTAACACAATGAATTAAAGATTTCCTACAATTTGAAACAAGATTTTTCCAAGCAAATACACTTTCATAGGAAAACTATTGAATTTTTTTCATGCTTGTTTTTCAAGATTTTCATTGCTAGTTTTCATTTTCTTTTGTTTTCACTAAAATTTGAAAGTTCTTTTGTTCAAGTTCAAATAAAGATCTTCTCATGGGTTTTCAATCAAATTTTGAATTCCATTAATAGATTGAACCATTTCAAACAAAAAAGAAAAAGAATTTTGAAATGAGATGGCATAATAAGAAGAGCATGAAACCTTTTGTTTTTCTCCAAGCTATTTGAATCCTTCAATGGAGGTTGCTCTCCTTCAAATTTTTGCCTCAACAAATCTTTCCAATCCTTCTTCAACAATTTCTCCAAAAATTTCCAAGTTTCTTGTTGCTCTCCAAAATTACCAAATTCTAAAAAAAGATAATTCAAAAAAGAAAATCCATTTCCTTATGCCCTTCTCCAAATTGTCAAACCCCTAAATTTGGTTCACCCACCAAAAGTTATTGCAAATTAGATATTTTCATTTTTTTGAAAATTAATAAAACAATTCTATTTCCCATTTCAAATGCATAATAATTATTTAAAACAAAATTCTATTTGCACCCCCAAATGTCAATTAAATTCCCTTTTGTCCACAAAATTGAATTTACTAATTACATTTAACAAAGATCATTTTTAATTTTATTTCAAGAGGAATGCAAGGCAACTTCTATTTTCTTTTTGTCACAATATTTAATAATGCTAACACAATTGAACTAATTTAATTAATCAACAATAAATCTAATTCATGATTAGATTATTTTATCGATTGAATTAAATTAACTAATTAATTAATAAGCACTCTTTTATGAATTTTGGCAATAAATTTAAATGAAGCAAACACCATTTCACTAGGAAATTAATCACGCAAGCAAGGAGAGACGAGATGACAAGGAAAATAACTTATCCCAACTAACAACCCGACGACACACTATGGCTAGGGTGATGTCATGACACAGAAAACCAAGCTACTATCTCCCAATCATTTTCTGTTGAACAAGGGACATGCTCAGACCTGCGGAATCAGGTGGAGTCAATGTCCTGTACCTGCATCCTGCACACAACACGAGTGTCGAACATGCATATATATATAAATATTAAAACACACTGTGAAGAGGAAATCGCGGAATCACAAGGCACTCGCATGCAAGTGATGTGATCTCGTCCCCTTCACCAATACAATATCGCTAACTGACGTCTCTAATCATCAATGGTATAATCAAAGCATAAAGCATCAATAATTCACATACATGATAATTTAATCCATAACCTGAAATAATAATATCATCTGATTAAAGTACCATCACATCAAAACATAATGTTTACATTGCTTAACAATTAGCGGTCAAAAGTAACCAAGTTATAACCAACGTGCTAACAAAGCAAAACATACATAACGAACACTATTCGATCAAAAGAACAAAATGGAGGGGTGTTACATCCTCCCCCCTAGGGTCAGGCTTACTCCTGGAAGCCTGCAAACAAATAGGGATAAAGTTCCCTCATCCTAGCTGCATCTTCCCAAGTGGATGATGAGTCATCCCTAGGATCCCACTGGATCCTAACCTGATCAATATCTCACCCTCGAAGAGTGAGCGTTCTGTGCTCCACCATGACCACGGGCTCCAAAGCCAGCTACCCGTCCTCTACCTACAAAGCATTCCAATCAAGGACATGAGAAATATCTGGATGGTACGGCCGAAGAACTGATACATGAAATACATTGTGCACACGCGAGAGACTGGGCAATAAAGCAAGAAGGTAAGCAACAGGACCAATCTTCTCGAGAATCTCGAAGGGTCCAACAAAACGAGGCGCCAACTTAGAGCTTTTTCCATAACGAATTGGACTCTTTCGTGGACGCACACATAAGAAGACTCTATCGCCTACGAAAAACTGACGATCCACTCTATGCGTATCCGCATACTTCTTCTGCCTATCCTGCGCTGCCACCAAGTGCTCTCTAATCCTATCCACCTACTGCTCCATATCATGCAACATCTCAGGACCCAAAGTTACTCTGTCCTCTAGCCGATCCCAACTCAAGGGAGTGCGACATGGTCGCCCATACAATGCCTGGAATGGAGCCATGCCGATAGAACTCTGAAAGCCATTATTATAGGAAAACTCTACCAAATAGAGATAGTCCTCCCATCGTGTCTGTTGGTCCATCACATACATACGCAACATGTCTTCGAGGATCTGATTGACCCTCTCAGTCTGTCCATCTGTCTCTGGGTGGTAAGCTGAACTGAAGTTCAACTGTGTTCCCATCACATGTTGTAATGACGTCCATAGAGCTGAGGTGAACACTGGATCCCTGTCCGAGATAATCTAACGTGGAATACCATGTAACCTCACTATATCCTCCATGAACACTCTAGATACGGATGATGCGGTATAGGAAGAGCGCATAGGTGAGAAGTGTGCTACCTTCGTCAACCTATCCACTGTCACCATAATTGCATCATGTCGTCTCGAAGAGTTGGGTAAACCAACAATGAAATCCAATGAGATTATATCCCATTTCCACTCTAGTACTAAATGTGACTGCAAAAGCCCTACTGGATGCTGGTGTTCGGCCTTCACCCGCTGACACTCAAGACATCTCGACACAAAATCCGCAATATCTCACTTCATCCCTGGCCAAAAATATAACTGACGCAAATCTGCATACATCTTCTTCACCCCTGGATGGGCTGAATAAGGTGCACGATGTGCTTTGGTCATGACCAAAGCGCGAAGCTCACATGATGGGGGAACGTATATGCACCCCATGTGTCTCAATATCTCATCAGCATCAAGAGAGTATCCTGAATATCTACCCTCAAGGGGTCTTCCTGCCTCTATCATTGATCTAACATTCTGATACCAACTGTCGGCTGGGAGGGCAGCAAGAATCTGACTCCGCAAATCAACAATAAGAGTCAACTCAAATATCTCATTCCTTCGCCTACTGAGGGCATCTGCAACCACATTCTCCTTCCCTTGGATATACTTCACCTCGAAGTCATATTCACAGAGAAACTCCATCCATCGCCTTTGCCTAGCATTAAGGTTGGGTTGCATGAAGATATACTAAAGGCTCCTATGATCACTATGCAGCTCAAACCTATGCCCAAGAAGAAAGTGCCTCCATCTCGTCAATGCATGAACCACTGCCGCCAACTCAAGATCGTGGATAGGATAGTTTAGCTCATGATCCTTGAGCTTCCGTGACTCATATGCAATGACATGACCCTCCTGCATCAACACTGCACCTAATCCCTCCAAGGACGCATCTGTACAAACTACAAAGTCCCCAATAGGATCCGGTATTGCAAGTATAGGAGCACTGGTCAACTTCCCCTTAAGACACTGGAAGGCTGTCTCACACTTCTCAGACCACTCAAACCTCTTTCCTTTCCTCTGAAGGGCGGTGATAGGATGCCCTAGCCTCAAAAATTCCTGCATAAATCGCCTGTAATAACCCGCTAGCCCCATGAAGCTACGTATCTCTGCCACATTCGTGGGCACAGGCCAATCTAAGATCGCTTGGATCTTTGCAGGATCCACTGAAATACCCTCCCCAGAGATCACATGACCAAGGTATTGAACCTCAGTCCTAAAGAATTCACACTTCGACAAGTTAGCATATAGCTGATTATATCGCAAACACTGCAATACCTGTCATAAATGCTCCTCATGTTCCTCCATCGTTCTAGAGTATACCAAAATATCATCTAGGAACACAAGAACAAACCTATCAAGGTATGTACGAAATACCCCATTCATAAGACTCATGAACACTGAGGGTGCATTCGTCAAACCAAATGGCACAACTGTGAACTCATAGTGACCATACCACGTTCGAAACACGGTCTTATGAATATCTGACTCGAAGATTCGAAGCTGATGATATCCTGACTTGAGATCAATCTTCGAAAAGATGGTAGCACCCTTTATCTGATCGAATAGATCATCAATCCTAGGAAGATGATACCAATTCCTGATGGTCACTTTGTTCAACTGTCGGTAATCAATGCATAACCGAAGTGAATTGTCCTTCTTCTTCACAAAGATGACAGGTGCTCCCCATGGAGAAACACTAGGGCGAATAAAACCCTTCTCTAGCAATTCCTCAAGCTACAACCTAAGCTCTTTCAGCTCCTGAGTAGTCATACAATAGGGAGCTCGTGAAATGGGCTCTGATCTAGGTACCAAGTCTATCTTGAAGTCAATGTCCCTCTAAGGAGGCATCCCTGGAATCTCATCTGGAAAGACATCGAAAAACTCCTGAAGGATGGGGTGACTATCAAGAGAAACCTTCTCTTCTCCACCTCCTAGACCCAAATCATCCACTGTAACAATGAACAATTGGCAACCCTGCCGCACACACCTTCTCAACTGCATAGCTGAGATGATCCTCAAAGAGATCGGCCTTTGAACCCCCACTACCTCTACCTCTCTACCTGATGCCCCAATGCATCTAATCGACTTACGTCGACAATCAATGACTGCACTATGAGCCTCTAGCCAATCCATTCCTATGATGACATCATAAGAACCCAATGGAATAACACGTAGGTCCAAGGTAGTCTGGAGAGGTCCAACTTCTAACCTACACTCAGGCACAAGGGAAAGGGATGCAACTTTTGCACCCGAAGCTAACTCTACCTGCCACCTATCGACCTGCTTTACCGCATCCAATCTACATCACGTCACGACTGATGAAGAAACAAAGGAATCAGATGCTCCAGAATCAAATAGAATAGAAACTGAGTTACCCCCCAACATACCATAAGCCTCAACGACTGTACCCTGGTGCTCTACCTAGCGGTTATCAACCGCTGTGAATACTCGATGCCCATGGCTTGCATCTCCTACAATCGGCTCTGACGCTGCTGGTCCCTGAGAATAACCCGATGCACCCTTATTGGGACACATCCTCGCTATGTGACCCTGTTGGCCACACGCAAAACATCCAGTGCCTCTATCGAAGCCCCTGTCTGCAGGTGGTGCGCTAGACTGCTGCGCACTACCCCTGAAAGATGAATGAGAACTCTGCGCTGGCTGCTCAGAGTTGAAGCGTCTCATGCGCCTCCAACTCTTGTCCCCCTGCCTCTGCTG
>VDFB02214103.1:0-15920 GCA_007258455.2 Sequoia sempervirens
ATAGGAATAGTGATCTTAGATTTAATTAGGATAACCAAGATTATCTCCTTTTCACTTGACTCAACATTTAAACATAAATTTACTAGGGTTTGATCATTAGCTTGCTACCACAATGGAGAGCCAATCCACTAGTGTTTATGTTGTGATTTTGTGTTGTGAGGGTGATAAATATGATGTGTGATTGGAAAATACTATTTGATATATAACCCTAGATCTAAAAAAATGTAATTTAACTAATAGAAGAAAATGGAAAGTTATAGAATTGACCTATATTGAAGATGTGGTAACAATGAGGAGTCTGCACTATAAATTTGGACTTGAATTAGCTACTCTAGGGCATGGTGTGCCCAAGATTGGGATCCACTTTCCTTGGATCTAAGAACTTTGAGTTGTTGATTAAGGTCTAGATTTTGCTTTCCTAGACAATTATTGGTTGAAACCTTCATATCTAACTTATGCACATGAAAATAGGGGAAAGGTTATGTTGTATAGGAGTTACCTAATTCAAACCCCGTGGTGGTATTTCTACTTCCATGTACAATGATTGATGATGATTAAGAGGGCATACGCTAGGATGGGAAGTGTTAAATTTTTTATTTTTTTCACTAAAATTGATAAATGATAAATGATAATGTTAGCTTGATGTGAAATCCCTTGACGCACATCGATTTATCCTTTATCAAAATCAACATCAACATCAAGCTAACATTATCATTGATGTACATAATGGGAGAAAAATCTAGTGTGAAATTGTCAAGGGTGACAATTTTCAATGCTACATTTATCCCCCACTTAAGTGTGAGTATGATATTACATTCATATTAATACTAAAGAAAATAAAAGCATAAAAAGCATAAGATAACACCAAGTTGAGGGGTGTACAAACCCCCAACATAGGATCTCATCAATCCACAATGTTAAAACAAGCATGCACATAAGACAAGAAAAAATTCACTCACACATAAGATATTCAAAGAACAATCAATGAAGTACATTTTAAAAGAATACAAAAAGCATGCACAAATAAAACACACCATATACAAAGAATACAAAAAGAGAAGCACATAATACAATAAAAACACAAGGAAAGCACACAATGAAACAAATTAGACACAACAATATAGGAAGATTATTATAAACACAATAAAACACAAACACAAAGGTTAGTACTAAAAGGGATTCGAGTCGGTAAGGAAAAGAGACCTGAGTCTTAAACTTTTCTCAAATACCAAATGTCATCCATTGAATGTGTTTGAAAAATGGTGCCCTCATTAGGATGTAAAATCAATAATGTAACACATGGATGCATTGGAAAGCAAGGTGTGTTATGCTAGGTGGCTATGTAAAAATTCTTAAGTTCATGAATCAACAAGTTTCATTATGCCAAACCCATGGACTATTTCTTGAATAATTCTTCAAGGATCACATAAAGGTCTAACTTCATGGGGGATGAATCAATGCTCAATGTCACAAGGGATGAATTGATAACCAGACCTTATGGTGTATTATAAACAATACCACCAACAAAGGGGTATGTCAATAAGTCAAACTCACAAGATTCTATTAGATGGATAGGGTGATATACCCATCTTAAATATCAACATACTTGCGTTAGAATTTTAAGGAATAAAAGAGGAAGAGGGAATCCTTCAAAGGAAAACACACCTCCAAAAACTAGTTATCCTTGTCCCCCAAGTGTAAAGGCAAGAACAACTACACTAGAGACTATCATGTTGCTACCATGGAAATTATGGTTGCACCTAAGATTGTACAACCATGAATGGTAATGATAAAATATATGAATCTACAAATGCCACATAGTGATGAACAACAACATAGAATAAAGATCATCATTGTTGAGAGAGATTAGGTGCATCAATACATGGAAGAGCACCACAATCAATATTATATTTTATTACACAAGGCTTGATATTCATTGGTGGAATGACCATGCACTTGATGGTATGCATAAAATGAGTTGGAGGGGGAAGAGCAATCAAGCAGGATTTGAAGATCCTTGAAAAAATATGTGCTTTCTTTGATAAAGGTGTAGGAGATAAGTTTTTCTCTTGTGAAGAAAAACATGCTTTCTTACCATATGATGTTTTAAATATAGTAGATGATGACATATGAGATCATGATGGAAAATAAGGTTGGAAACCTAAACCCCTTTTTGATAGATAGGAATAGACTTCACAAGATCCCTAACTCCTTATTCTATATTTTCCTTATATCTATTTTTAGAAAGTATCTTATATCCAAGCCCATAACATTCTTCCAAGTCAAATGTAGAAGCCTTGCCTAAATGCTTATGAAAAAATGATTATTTTGCAAGAATCCAAATCTTTTTATGTTTTTTAAAGTTAGGAATCACCAACACATGAGGTACAAAAGCTAAAGAGCCCCCATCACCATCGATGGGTGATGTTTTTAGATATTTTAATGTACAACTAGATTGAGGGAATGGTACATAAGACTCCTTAGGTTTAGATTGTGAGATTTTGTACTCTCCCACAAAGGAGGGTGTAGAATCTAGTGAACCTCAATCGTCACCAAAACATGTGTTTAAAGATAAATCAATATCATGATCATCATTTTTATTTAACTCTTTGGAATTTTGTGATGAGATTTTAGACTCCCCATTTAAACGAGGCGTAAAATCTAACCACCCCCAATTATCATATAAAAGTTTGATTATAGGTGAAATACAATCATCATTGTCTTCAACATGTATAGATTCCAACTTTGAAGTTGGAATAAAAGTATTAAGAGAGTTGGAAGTGTCATGTTTTTCTTCGATTTGTGAATTATAACTTTGAACATGCACTTTTATCGTACATATATCTGGTTATTATATTCATATTTCATCTCATAGTGAAGAGTATACATTGTTGAACATAGGTTCTCATTGATGTCAAAGGGTGTCAAAGCTATTAGAAATATCTTTGATGTCAAGGTTGTCATGAATGAAAAATATTGGAGTACTTGAATTATCATTTTATTCCCTCAAAGGCTTGTCATGTTGTGTTGCAAGAAAGTTGCAAAAATATATGCTATATTTCTAGTAGCATGTTGTGTATTCAGAAGTGTTAAAATCACAAAGAAGTTGTCTCATCAATCATATCACTAAATAAATTTTTATTGAGGAGTGACCATCTTCTAAGAGTTGGTGTGTATTGTCTTCTTAATATACCATGCAAAGTATGCAATCAATATGGATGTGGTGGTTTGGAAGTATGCATTAAGGGGTCAAACCACACTAGTGGTTTACAATTGAGATGAGGAAGGAATTTATTTTTTTCCTGCCTAATCGTGACGGTTCGTCGAATCCCAATGGTTCGGCTTCTAACTGATGCCATTATATGTTCAACCAAACATATATGTTTGTTTGAACCATTGGTCTAATCGAACCCCCAAGCCCTAATACTAAAAATAATATTGATTTTTAAGGGGTTCGGTCAAACATGGGTTCGACCGAACCCCTTTAAAAAACAAAAAAAAACATGAATGTCACTGTCATTTTTTCCTTCTATCATTGCTTTCCCTGTGCTTACATGTGCGCGACAAACCAAACGTGATTTGGAAATGGCGACGACTTCATCTCTCTAGTGAACGCAAATTTAACTTCATCTTTCCAAAGTTCATCAACCCAACTTGCATATCAAGCACCAGGTTTGTCAAATTCAAATTTCATAGAGTTGGAAATGCATTTGTTTGTTAAATGGAAACTACATGTGTTTGAAGGTTTCTAAATTCTTTTCAACATACACTATTTCAATGATACATTTCTACTCTATCGAAAAATTAACATGCCCTATCTATGCTTCCACATTTTGCATACATTTCTAAATGTAGGGAACCCAATTCTATTTTATGCATTATATCAAACAGTTCATGGTAATTTTTGATGGAGAATGATAGAAATAGTGTTTCCATTGTATGCACCCTATATCAAACAATTCATTAACAAATTTATTTGAGGCATAATATCAAACAGTTCATGGTAATTTTGGATGGAGGCGATAGGGAAATAGTAATTCTACTTTGTATGCACCCTATATCAAAGAAGTTCTGACAAAAAATCATTTGAGGCATTATATCAAAAACACTATTTATATCATACTCTGTCAAAAACACTATTGGAAATTTCTTTGAGGCATTATATCAAACAGTTCATTAACAAATTTATTTGAGAAATTATATCAAACAGTTCATGGTATAAAGTTTAGGGTGCATACAATGCAAACTTGGATAAAATTCTTCATATTTTTCCTTTGAGTCTTATAACATTACTCCAAAAATGGTTGGTGAACTAAATGTATGAATCTAAGAATAAATTTAGAGGAAAGAAACTAGATCAAGTTTGAATGAAATGTATAATAAAATAGTTCTATTAGGATTAGAAGGAATGAAGGTATTATTAAATTTTCTAGTATTAGGAAAATATAAAAAATATGTCCACCTTACTATATATATATTTCTAAAATATTCTTCATATATCTATGCTAAAACCATTAAAAATTAAATTACATAAATCAATTTTTAAATTTGTACAAAGAAAATAAAATGACTTTGACTAAGAGCTAATATTTAAAATATAGCTATCCTCTTTGCAAAATCTAATTTGATTTGAGATATTTATGGACAAAAATAATGGATGAGCATGAGGTAAGTAAGAAAGAATAACCTTAATTTATATCTTCCCTCATTAAATAATTTCATGTTTAAAGAGTTTCTTAAGGCATATCCAATTATGAAAACTATTATATACTTGTTATAACTATATTAAAATATATCATGAATAAATTGAAAGGATAAAGAGTAAATCACTAAAAATGCATACATAAATCATAGAAGTAAATTGATTAATATAAGGAGATTCAAGTGGTTGACACTCTTTTCTCCAAGGAGTGGAAGAGGTTAAGAAGGAACCATCAAATAAATATAATATTTTAAATACTTTAAAAGAAAAATACATTTCTCCCTGCTCTAAATTGAAATGGTATTCCCTCTAAGATGATAATAATTGAAAAAGAAGAAAATAATCATTATGAAGATCAAGCACCATTGATAAGTTTTAAGAGATCAAATAAAATATTCAACAACACAAGAAAAAAGAGAAAATAGTTAATGCTAAAGAAACAACTACAACCAAGCTACTATGTTATAAATTCTCCTCTTATGTAGTCTTCATTTCCCTATAAATTGTGGCCTCCTTGTACAAATTAGCTATTGATCACCATAGTGAAACAAATTTAACATTTTGAAATGGTTAAACATTATTATTATTTTTATTTGTATAAGTATAATTATTATGGGTTCATTTCTCCTCTCCTACTCTTCCTAATAAGGTTCTATTTTACAAGCCTCATATAAATGTTAGGGTTCTAACTTCTAAAAATTGAATAGCGTCAACTTAATCTCATTAGACAATGCTCCCCTAGTATTAATCAGCCAACTTTATCTCAAACTCCTGCCATGTTTTTCATTGAATAAGAATTTGATACCTTTATCATGACACTGTTCAAGATATCCTTGGCTCTAATTTTAGCCATTTTATCTAAAAATTATTGGTGACATATCCATTCTGTTTATAGTTTTAATCATATTATTGCAATTAATTATTACATGGAGATTCTCTGCTTCTTGTATTCCATCCCCACCATTTTATTCTAAATATTTGACATTTCTTTCAACTTAAAGTCTAAATTTTATAATTTAATACTACTATACATACGTAATAGAGTATCCCTCTAGTAAAAATAGAAACATTAATAGTGTGGTTATCAAAGAGTGTCTAGGGATGCACACATCACCATTATTAATAAATTATAAGATTGTAATAAATGTTTATGGAAGAAATAACTATCTAATAGAGAATATAATGTATTAGTACATATCTAACTATTACATATTTTAAATAAAGCCCCTTTAAAATCTATCTTATTGCCATTTAATGAGTCAACTAGGTTCAAAATTATTTTCATCTTATTCCCCCAAAATTCATCACCTTTACAACAAAACTTGATTCCATCTAATTTATCTTATTTATTCTCAAATCATATTAAAATCACCACCTTAAACTCTAAGAAATATTTGGTAACTTATTTATTTTATCTTCATTTAGAAAGGGGTGTGAAGGGGATTTAGAACCTTTTAAAGTTTCTTTCAAAATAACTAGGAAGATTTTATTCATTGCCTTTCTTGTTGCTTTTAGGATTAGTGTTATGAATTTTGTGCCTTCATTCTTAAAAATTCTTATATCAACTCATTTAGCATTTCCATGATCTTTTTATATGGGAAAGGTCAACATACAATGAGGTAGACACTTTCCATTTTTTTTATTCCTTAATTAGTTCTTTCTAGGGAAACTTTTAGTCTTTTCGAACACCTTACAAAAATATGATAAATGTGTGATTATTTTTCTTTCCACTTTATAATTTTTTGATGTGCTTGGATATATAATTGAGACTCATAATGTACAATGATAAAAATTTAGTATATATGAAAGAAATATTTTTGAGACATCAAACTACCATTCTACATAACTCTCACATGGAAATAAGAATATTATTTTATTTTAACTAAATAAATTGTGTGTACTCTATCTTGAAAATTACTAATTAATTTTGAATTATATACCTATAATTTAAAATAAGAGCATCCTTTGTAACATGGAATAGATAGGTTAATTTTAATGAAATAAAATATGTTTTTATATTAAGAAAAATTTGCAAATATATGGAACTCATACATCAAGAGAAATTGACTAAGATGTAACTCTGTATATGAGAATTAAGATGCTCGAATAATTTATATACCTTATTTCAATAATTAACATTAGAAATTAATACTTGGTTCATATTGTATACCCACCTCCCAATGGTCTCGGAATGGATGCATTTAGATGGAGAAGGATTTCAAAAGGCTCATGGTACTTGTGGACCCCTCAAAGGCATGATATATAACACATGAACTTTATTTATGAAATTTGGTCTTTGTTGTTGGCTTCTAGTATGAATGTTATCTATACTTGGTGGAATTCTTAGTTGAGACTCTCAATCTTCCATTGTTGGTTTCTAGTGTGATTATACAATATGCTCACCAAACTGTATTAATTTCTAATGTTAATTATTGAAAGAAGGTTTTGTTTCATAAGAAGAGACCTATGTTCACATATTCCAAGGCATGTTATTATCCACAATGCATGACACTTCTTCACATCTCTACCAAGTTCTAAATAGATACAGATCTACCATTTCCATGGAGGAGATTGATGATTTAAAAAGAAATTATCATGCCATTTCTTTCATGAGAAGTCATGTTTGCATTCATGATTTGCAACTTCCATCTTCATCCAAAAAGAATTTTTTTTATCGTTATGTGCCTGATATTAAAACAAATCAAAACCTTCATTTGAGCATGATCACCAACACCAAGGTAAACGAGTGGAAACAAAAGAAAGATCGGTTAATGGCTTTTAGCATGTTGGTGGAAAATCTAAATATTTTTCTCGCTAGTATGTCTGCTTGAACTCGCTATATGTAAAATATTATATATAAATAAAATTATAAGTGGTCTCCCACTTTTGCTTTAAAAAAAAAAGTTCTTGTAAATGTCCACATCTTTTTCCTTGACATAGTTGCTATTTCTTAAATGATTTCTTATGATTTTTCATAATGTTGACCAGTCAATACTTTACTGTAAATATTCTATAGTCATGCTCTTAAATTTCATAAGAATATGTCATAATTGTAAGTTTTAATGATCAGATTGTATGCACAGAAATTAATTCAAATCAGACACAATAACACAGCATATATCCTAGGAAAACCCTCCTCTTGAGGGAGAAAAACCCAGCCACAAAATAACACTTATATATTGAATCTCAATAAGGAGAGTGTCCTTTTACAATAGGCCAATCTGAAGGCCGAATATGAGCATCAACTAAGAATGCAACACAACCAACACAAAAAAATATTTCGCTGATACAAGATATAGTCACAAGAGATATCACTCCACCTTGAAGAACACACACTTGACAATAATCAATCTGAATCAATAACTTCGCCTTCTGTACTTGGACTGAACTCGCATGTATGTGATATGAACTGAATGCTAATGAATGAGTCACAATGAAATAATCGAATGAATATATATACAATATGAAGAGGCACTCCAAATCATATCAGGTCGGCCTCAAAAGAATTATATCTTTTACTAATTTTAATAAGTCGGCCACCTCAAAGTCATGCCTCTTTATTAAATTTGCATCTCTTTATTAAATGCATCTTTTATCAAAGGGAATGACTCTTCATTAAGACGCATATAAAAATTAAATAGACAACGGCTATATTTAATTATTATCTTCATGCGTACTGGGCTGGAAGGTATTCGCCTGAAACTGCCACGATCTTCAACAATAATCTAGGGTTTCATCTTATAAAGCTATAATAATATTATATGCATTTAGAACATCTTAGACACCTCCCTTGAAGCATTCAACAAATGACAAATAACTACCAACACAAAGTGAGATGCCTCATTTCCTAATATGAGGACAAAATAATAAATCAAAATATTAGGATGCAAGGTTGACCCACCTTTTCCAATACTTGGCTAAGTTTATCATCTATTGAGGAGTGGATCCCAACAACAATTGTGCTTAGTGCTTACTACTAATTCAAGGAATACCTATTCATTTTTTCTTTATTGTAATATGCCTAATGACTCCTCATCTCAAGTTAAATTTTGGGAATGGATTTTTATGCCCTCCCTATGACTAAATGGCTACAAGGAGGTGAATATGATATGGTGGAAAAAACCAAGATACAAGTTGGTTTAGTTCTCATAAACTCTAAAAAATAATTGAATTCCTACATCCTAACTAGAAATACCATGAGGGGTTTAGATCCCATTTTAGACAAAAAATATTCTTATACTGATCACTAGTTCACTTGGACCAACTAAAGAGATGGTGAACTAAGGGAAACTTAGTTGTATTGATAGATTAAAACTTAGTTATTTCTCTTCCATTGTTCCCTCTCCACAAAAAAACCTTATTTAAGTAGATTCTATTAAACCTATCTCACATATCACCTCCCAATTCTTTAAACTTTTCAAACATCTTATTCCTCATACTCCACACCTATCCCAAAGCTCAACACTTCCCACCTCAATCAAATTGACCTTGTTTCCTAATATCCCTTTGATGTTCCTAGACCTCATCAAAATGTTATGGATACAATTGTGGAAACATGCATTAAATCTATTGCACTACCTACTATGATATTACAACAAGAATATGGCTAGGAAAGAGATCTAGAATCAAAAAATATGGATCCAAATAGAAAAAAAAAAAACTTGTTTTGTTTTAGTAAAGCACTAATAACTTTTTGGTAATGAGTGTTTCTTTTCTGCTGAAATAAAACTTAGAAGATTTGAACTTAATTGTGGTAGAGGATCTCAATTAAGAGATAGGCTACATTGTATGAAAGGATATAAGGGATACAAATTATTTTTTAGTTATCTCAAACATATTTACATTCTCGAGAGTGGATAATATCTATTGTTGATCAAGAGAGGTAGTTCCATGACAACTCTAATGATATTAAATCCATTTTCCTCCAACATTACAAATAATGACAACCTCCATCCTGAAGTGAAAGCGCTAATTTATTATGATTCAGTGCATGGAAGAGAAGTTTGTCTTCATCATGATGAAACGGATAAAGATCAGGTATGTTGATTTCATTAGATTTGATGGGACCAACGTCATTTTCCTTTTCAAGAAGAGTCTCCGGCATGCTTTCTGGGTGTTTGATAAAATATGCCTAAACGGGACCCAGAGCAACTGTAGAGTGTTGTCCAACAGAGCTTTGAATATGGGTAGAGAAAGAAAACGAGTGGAGCCGAGCAGTTTCTAGGAGCACAGAAAGAATGCTAAAGCGTGGGAAAGAATTGAAAAGGGATGCTTAGTCCCATATCTAGAAAGCTCCATGGTATGGATGAGGGGATGCTGGACTATTTTGTTAAAAACTAGAAAAATGGTGAGATTGTGTTGTTTGGTAGGAATGTTAAGCTGAATGAGGACTTAATCAGTGAGATAACTGGTCTTTTGACTGAGGGTGTGAAATTCTATCGGGACCGATGATTCTCTGATGAAGTGATCATTAAATTTTCTAAAAAAGACAAGGAGAAAGCTAAGATGGTTAAGGTTGCCAATAGCTACTTTGATGTGGAGTCCATCAAATCTATCTGGAGGAAAGTTTTAAGAGTTATTATGGTATATATCATGGTTGACGAGCACTTCACCAGAGTTTATGGTTACCACTTTTCCATTCTAAACCATTTTCATCACAAGGTTCGTATCTCTCTGCCTTTTTACTTATTCTATTCTTTGAAGAATTGCCTTGATGAAGTTGAAAGAAACCCTAGGAGGACTACTATTATTCACCCTGGTCTTGTTAGGCTCATTTTTGAGCATTTTCAAAATTTACCTGCTTTGCCTAAAACTGTTGAAATTGAAGATTTGGATGATGAGGAGATAGAAAGTAGTAGGGAGATCAACCCCCGGGCCCCCCCTTCTTGTGTTCCTGTTGGTCCTGATACCACTACTCCCCAGTCCCTGTCTTGTTGCAAAACCCTTAAGGATTCTGCCCTGCTATCATGTCCTAAATTGCAGCCTCTGCATGAGTGCCCTAGTCCGGGTTTTGCCTCGCCACCCTGTTTTAATCCCCATCCGTCTCCTGGTTGCCCTACTTTGGGTTTGTCCCCTAGTTTTAAAGGTACCCCTATTACAAAACTTGTTTCGTATTATGGGAATTCAATGGAAATCCTCTCTGATAAGCCTATGGTCAGTAAGGAATCGGCCCCTAGTGCCCCGGCATCTGGAAGATTTGGGAATGGACCTTATGATTCCCCTATTCAGGATGAAATTAACTCGGCCCTGAATAAGCTCAAGCCTGAGGACATGGTGAGTATGGTGGAAAAAAGTATGGATGGCCTTTTCGCTGTTCTCAAGTGGACCCAGAAGGAAGTTTGTGATTTGAAAGGCCGTAATATTGATCTCAGCAACAGGATCATGGACTTGGAGCAGAAGATTAGCTGGAGTCGTAGAGAGAATGAAGGATAGGAAACTCCCTTACCAAGGAAAAGAAAACAATCACAGGAGGAAAGATTGACTAGTATCGAGTGCAGTATGTCCAAGATTGGCCAAAACATTAGGGCCACTGTAGCGAACAATCACAAAATTGCTAGGCATAACACCATTATCATCAATGTGATGGTGGAAAAGATTGAAAAAAACCAAAAGGGTTCATTGGTCGTGGATTTGGTTGCGGATAGGGGTGGCAGCAGATCTGCTGGTGAAGGGATTTCGACTCATACCCAGGCTAACATTAAGAGGAAGACCTCGACTTCGTCACATATGGCTCAAATTCTCAAGCAGGGGTTATAGGATATGAAGGATGTTGAAAAGGAGGCTGAGGAGTTACTGAACACCTTGGAGTAGCACGGTGGTGTTTGATGCTGGTTTTTTGGGCGGTCCTTTTTTTGGGCCCTGTTGTCTCTTTGTGCTGTCGTTTCCTTTTTGGGACAGCCGTTTCTTGTTTGAACTTTTTCTATTATCTTTTGTTGTTTAAACTCTATGGTTTCAGGTCCCTGTAAAACCTATTTTTTCCTTTTCAAAAACAATTATATAGTTTTTAACATATATAAAATGCATGGTTGGATTAATGAGATATTTATAACAAGTATACAATGAAGTCAAACTTTATTAGATTTGATTCTTAATAAATTAGTTTTAACGATTCAATTTATAGCTTTATGCAATCTATAAGTTTAAATAGTTTGATGGTATCTAAACTTAATACATATAAAAATATGATAAATGTCTGATTATTTTGCTTTCCAATCTATATAAGTTTTTGATGTTCTTGGCTATATAATTGAGATGGATTCACTCATATTGTAATGATAAAATTCATCCTCATATAGAGTTTTATATTATCTTCCATTAAATTCATCCTCTTTATGAGATTCTTATGGAAATTGATATTCTAGTGTGAATTCTTAGTTTTAGACATATCTTAATTAGATAAATTTAGGTTCAATGAAGGCAATAGAACATTTTTTCACTTACATAATCCTATTTTGAAGTTCATTTATGTTAACAACTATTAGATTAAATATTTTTATCCCCAATTATTTTCAAATAATTTTATACTAATCTTTGTATTCTTATTCTTTCTTTCATCGTTTCATTTAAAATTTGAACCATTTAAAGATGCTATGTTATAGATTATAGTTGTCTTCCAATTCTTTTTAAATTGTTAATGGTATGAAAATATTATTGATGAGTAGATGAATTATTACAAGTTCTATTTTAGATTTGTATTCCCTTTATTTAGATATATTATTTACCAAAGTCTCATTGCTCTTTTAGGTGTATTGTATATATATATATATATATAACATGGAAAATGCAGATCATGTTCCACCTGCGCTAGATTCTTTTTTTGCAAATACTAGTAATGAGATTAAAAATTTGAGAGATTCATTAGCACAGGGTACAAACTCGGGGATATATAGTGAACCATGCATGTTAATATTGCATAGTCTAGAAAAACTAAAAGATGAACTTGAGAGGACTAGTGCATATTCCCCAGATAGAGTGACTACTATTATTTCCCGCATGCGGGAAGAAGTACATGGTGGCATTCCCCTTAAACAAACACAAGATAGTGTCACCAAAGAAATGATAAAAGCCACTTGTTTTCCATTTTATCAAAATGTGTGTAAGGTTAGGGGATACTAGGTCACTAGATGTGTCGATCATGCTATGGCCTCATTGATCTACCCATGATTTCTCCACGATTCATGGTCTATACCCAAACAATGACGAGATTCCATTGTATTTTTGTTCAATGGGAATTTATTATCTTTGAGGTCCATTTGGGCCTCAAGTTAACTCTGAACATTCCACCATATGTTGGTCAGTGGTAGGATTGTTGATAGGACCACCTATGCGTCGGCGAGGATAGACCATCCTCAGTGTTTAGGGTATTGGTTGGTGACATGTCTCTTGCTCTCACCCTAGCTCTTGCCCCCATAGCAGATGAGGTTGTCGTTGCTTCCCAAAAGGAAGCAATTGAAACTGTAGGTGACATTGCGGCTACCACCACTAAGATATTTGATGATCATGTAGGTCAGTATTTGATGTCTAGACATTCCTGATCCACACCATTTTCAGCACAGTGGACCACCATGGATCCTTTTATAGTGGCCGACATCCCTACTCCTACATAGCTTGATGCACTTACAGGAGATATGGCACACATGACTCTACATTGTTTGGCTGAGGACTTGTTGGAGGCATATTCCCACATTGCATCAAAAAATGGGATTTGTATAGAGCATGCTAGAGATCATTTGAGATGCATAGGTCGTTTAGTTCCAGGATCTCGGTAGAGCACTAGTGCACCATCGGGATCCACCCTCCCCGGTTCATCGCACGAAGAGCTACGGACTATGGGTTTACTGATATGTTGATTGGTTCTATTTCATCATCATTGATGCCATCTCACCTTCATAGTCCTCTACATTCATCATTTATCGCACGACATGGGATAGACAAGATGGATGTAGATGTTGATTCATCACTTGATCATTTGGTGGATATGGTGGAGGCGACTGTTTCAAAGGACTTAGGTCATCCGATGTATAGGATAATAATGCATGTATGTGTACATGTGCATGTTTCAATTCTTTTCTTTTTTTTTAATTTTTTTTTAAACTAGATATTCATGTAAGTTGATATATGTGTATATATATTGTTACAGGTGGACATACCTCATATCATTCCTAGCTGGTCGGATGGGTATTGCATGATCAATGTGACTCTATGGATGAATCTATTGTCAGTGGACATGTGAGTTTTACATTTTTATATAATCAAACATGTATATGTACATGCAATATATTTATGTATGCATAGATATAGATTGATATTTAAAATTGCAAGTTCATTTAAAAATAACTTTCATAAAATTTGTTTCATATAAATTATATGTATTTAACACATCTTGTACACAATTTTATTTGCAGGGCTCAGCACATCCATCAGAGCAGGACCGTTCTCATTCAGATGGCCATTCGTCTAGGAGTAGACATTCATATTAGGCCATGCACTCTAGATTTATGATCTTGACCACATGTATTTGATATTTGATGATCTCTAACTTACATTTGCTTATTTGTTGATCTTTAGTATTCGACATTTGATGATCTTTAATTTACATTTTTCTTTTATGATATGTACATATATTTTATATGATATATATACATACATTTACCCTTTCTTATAATATGTGTTATGTTTATATGTATTGAATCCTTTACATGTATGTAGATGTGTTTGCTTATGGTTTAAACATGTTTACACATAATATATGTATGCATTGCTTTAAATATTCAATATACATACATGTTTTCTTATTTTATGATCTCTTAAAACTTACATATCCTTATATTCAATATAAATTTGAGCTCTAGTATAATTTAGGAAATCAATGCCACTTATAATTAAGTTCATTCATATTTGATCACAATAAATATTTTTAAAAATGACTTAAGCAACATGAACCATTGAGTTGAGAACAAGATATAATCTTTTTGACAAGTAACTTGAAATTCAATTCAAATATAATTAAGAAAGTTCAATTCAAATTATATCGAGCTATTATACATTTTTGACAAGTAACTTGAAATTCAATTCAAATATAATTAATAAAATTTAATTCAAATTATATCTCTATTATACATTTTTGACAACTAACTTGAAATTCAATTAAAATATAATTAAGAAAATTCAATTCAAATTATACCTCTAATATACATTTTTGAGACTTTAACAAAATTCTAAAATTACTAGATATGTTGTGCATACCTGGATTAAATAACAACAAACTTACGTGAAATAACTTGTTTGTTTTACTTTCGCCAGTTCATTTAAACTAGATCTAGTTATTCCATTGTACCAACTGGAATAATTTTTCCCCATCCATGTCATATAAATGAAGCTTATTTTTCATTATTCTAGATATAAAAGAGTGCAAAGATTAATTCTCATTTATATCCTTGGAATGAATTTTGGAGAAGTTTTGCACATTTATCAAGGAGGCAAATATTGGAGCTCGAAAACTTTCATTTTTATCAATCAAGGAATAATTTGGAGGATAATTTAACTAATTTGGTAGAGGACTTGTTTTGAGTCATCTTTAAGTTGAAGAAGAAAATGGGACAACAAAGAAAAAGAAAAAATGCATCTCAATGAAAATTTGTCAAAGAAGAAGAACAAAAGAGGCGTGATCAAAACTTGGAAAATTATCATAGAAAGAAACAAGGTACATGCTTGTTTCTTCTCTCTCACTCTCAAGTGTGTGTTTAGGACTTTTAATTTGAAGGTTTCTAACCATCATTTCACTTGAATGATTATAAGTACTACTTTTAAATTTCCTCAAGTCATCTTGGTCATGCAAGTTGCAATGTTTATATGATCCTTGACTCGAATTCCTTAAGCCAATTCTTTTTGTTTCAATATTTGTGTTTTGTGTCTTTGGTCTTTTATTTTCATCACTTCAATGTTCTCAAATTATTTTTATGTTTTATGCTCTAGGGATTCCTCAAGTTGGAGTCAAGCCAAATCTAGATATTGGATCAAACGAATCCGTTGAAGAACACATGGACCTTGAAGTTTGGGAGGAGACCCAAGTTCAAACAATGCTTGTTGGAGAGGGGTCAAGATCACTTCCTTCTACTGGTATGGATGAACATATAAAACTAGCACAAACTTCTCTCACTTATAGAATCATGTTTTATCAGTTTGTTTGCTTGCATACATAAACTTCACTTATATAACA
>VDFB02214104.1:0-13594 GCA_007258455.2 Sequoia sempervirens
AGTTGGTTTCTATAGGTGTAGACATGGATTTGCAATCCATCATACCAAATCTCTTCAAGATGTCTATAGTATACTTTCCTTGACTTAGAATGAACTCATCTGGCTTCTGCCATACTTCTAAGCTAAGAAAGTAGTGCATGAGACCAAGATCCTTCATTTCAAATTCAGAAGCTAACTCCTTGCATTTGATAATGAGGTGATCTTTGTTGTGACCTTCACAACATCGCTCCATTGCAAATGGGGACCCTTTGTTTTTGCTTTTTGGTTTTTGCCTTGGCGTCGCAATTGCTAATTACCATGAGGAGTTAGAGTTTTTTTTTTTTTGAAGGGTCACCCAAGCCAAGTAAAGAATTTGAGCCCGAATCAGTGCACAAACATCATCAAAATGCTTAGAAGGCTTGGAAGACGAGGATCGCCTATCCATTGAGTCAATTCTGACACCTCCTACTTTTTTGAGATTTTCACTCTGGCCCCCTATTTTTTAGGGACTTTATTTTTGACACTTTTAGCCTATTTTGGACTTCCTATTTTTAAGGGATTTATTTCTGGAAAGTGACAGGGTCATGTTTTCAACATTGTCATCTTCAGAAGACCCCCGAAGTGGAAATAAGTGAGAAATTTCAGATGAACTAGATGAAGGCCAAAAAATCGCCTAAGTGTTGGTCATGGCATGAACTTGTGACAAGTCCGCCCAAGCTGGACTAGAGAGGATGCTGGAACAATGGCCAAGTCCGCCCACCAAGGATGAATCATGGCACAAGTATGAGCAAGCCTGCCCAAGAGGAGTTTGGTCATGGCATGAACATTGGGGAAGTCTGCCATAGGAGGATGAGGAAATGGCATAAAACTTAGCAAAGTCCGCCCTTAGAGATGTCCCAACACTAAGTCAAGTTCGCCAAGAGAAGTTTGAGATGGCTTAAGACCTTGCCAAGTCCGCTCCATGAAGAATATGTTATGGTTTGATCCTAGTGAAAGTCCGCCCCATCCACAAGGCATAACATTAAGCCAAGTCCGCCTAGCACATGTGAAATGGCAAAAGCAATGATGATTTTGCAATGATGAAGTCCGCCCAAGGCATACAAGGCATATCCAAACACTTGAGAAAGTCCGCCCACCTCAAGGAAGGCATGGCATGAAGTGAAGAAAGTCCGCCTAGTCTAGAAAGAAGAAAGAAAAGTTGAAAACTCAATATTTGGCTAAGTATGGATGCCTAGGGAGAAAAACTTAAGAAATTTGGCTAAGAATTGGCACTTTGGCTAAGTATTGACACCCTCAGGAAGAAAATTTCATGAAATTGACTAAGTATTTGATACCTCGGAAAGTGAAATTTAAATTTTGGCTAAGCAAAATACATGTGAAGTTCCAAAGTCCGCCATGGGCAAAATGTCAAAATTATCTTAAAGTCCGACTTCCCTTGAGTAAGGCATGTCCAAGCTAGAAGAAAATCTGACTTGGATAGAAGGAAGAATGTTGAAACCACTAGCAAGTTCGACTTGGCACAAAAGACATGAAGTCCGACTTGGCACAAGCACTTCAAAGTCCGACCTAGGCAAAATGTCCAGACTAATGCAAAGTCCGAGCCCCCTCTAGTAAGGAATGTCCAAAATAACAAGAAGTCTGACATGGCCTAAGAAAGAAAATGTCTAAGTTTGCCCAAGGAGAGGATCATAAAATTAGCTAAAACTCATAAATTTGGCTAAGGGTTGGAAAGAAAACAGGAAGAGTGAAGAAGGAATAAAGAAAAAAAATAAAGAGGAAGTGAATAAAATCCTTGTCCAAGGATGGAATTTGTCCTACATAACACAAGCCAAATTCAAAATTGAAGGAAAATCCATAGGCAAAGTTCATTCGAGCATAGAGATGGCCAAAATCTTGGCTAAATGTTGAATGGTCCACATGAAGGTATTACAAAATGAAATTGAATAGCCAAAATTTGGCTAAGTATGGGAAATACTTCACAGAGAAAGTTCCAATTTCCTCCATTGTGGCGAAAGCATAGGGGAGTTCTCCAAATTCAAGGTGCTTGTAGGAATTTCTAAGCAATTAGGAAAGAAAACCTTAATGACTTCAAGTCTAAACATCTGCTCCAAAGGGAGACTTTCAGACCTCAAGTGCAAGTGAGAAGAAGAAATAAAAAGGAATCCAAGATCAATGCTAGGAAGAAACAAGCACAAAGGACAGAGTCATCGGCAAGGAAAATATTCTAAGGCAAGAACATGGAAAAACGAACTAAGTGACCAAGGAGGACATCCAACCTGCTGAAGTGGTACCTCGACCAACCAAATTGTTCCAAGTCAGCATGTCCAAATTCAACAACTTTCTATTTTATTGTTGGTTCATATTTAGCAAAAGGACAAGTGTCCTTGAATGTAATTTTCTCATTGGTCGAGAAGGAGTTAGTTATGACAAGCCCTAATTAGGGTTTTATTTTGTAATCTTGGCCGTTGATCCTAAATCAATCTTGGCCATTGAATTGTAATTGGGGAGCCCATAAATTGGGTTCACCCCTCATTTGTAAAGCATGGGAGCATGTTGCAAAACATGTTGAGATAAGTAAGTTGTTGCTTACGACTGCCAAAGTAATAAGTAATGCATTGTTCAAATTGATGGTGATTACTTCTTTATTTTGGAGTTTGCATGGTTCTTTTCCCTCATCATAGTTTAGATTTTATTTCATGTATGTTAGATGAATGCAAGATCTGATAAGTATTGATTTATGGTGAAACTTTTGCTCATACTTTCTTTGAATGGATGATTTTCGTTCAATGCGTAAAGTTAGCCTGAGCTTACTTTGTGGATGCTTAACTTCTGTTTGGATAAATATTGTTCGATTGATGGTAGTTATTCATGATGTGAAAATCATAAGCACACTCCCTTGAAGATTGCACCCACTTTGTCTAGTTGTCGTTGAGCGTGGTGAAGCAAAGTGTGGTTATTGGTTTCACCATGTCAATACCGTCTCTTGAATTCTTAGGGAGTAGATTAGAAATTCTAAACCCTTATCTCCTTTTTTAGTTTGTTTGATCCAAGACCCAAACAATAGAGCTTCATTGCCTAAGCCTTCATTGTGAATTGGACGAGCCTAGCATAAATCCCTTTGTGTTACCAGCATATCACAACGACCATTGAGCTTATCCATACATCAAGACTTGACATAAGGAACCTTGGAATCGCCATATGATCTTCTCGCAATCTTAGCATACACGGTGGTTTTTCAAGAGAGGATAGGGTGTCTTTGGGCATTTTATTCTAATGTTTGGTATGTCATAAAACAGGCACCAACAATCTTCTCCAGTAAGAATTAGATCATCAACATAGAGAACTAAGATTAATGCTTCGCCATCAATTACCTTGAAGTAAAGGTTTAATCAACATCATTCTTGGAGAAGCCCAAGCTCATCAGGTATCGATCAATTCTTTCGTACCAAGCACGAGGAGCTTGCTTAAGGCCATACAAAGCCTTCTTCAGCTTGCAAACATGAGACTCCTTCCCATGAACCTCAAAGCTATCAGGTTGCTCAATATATACCTCTTCCTCGATTACACCATTTAGAAATGCTGTCTTCACGTCCATCTGATGTATCTTCCATCCCTTAGATGCTGCAATAGCAATGATGGTCCTGACAAATGTATAACAAGCAACTGGAGCAAAGGTTTCCTCATAGTCTACTCCCTCTTTTTGAGAGAAGCCTCTAGCCACAAACCTAGCCTTGTACTTCTCGATGCTCCCATCAGCCGCATGCTTGATCTTGAAGAGCCACTTAGAAGATACAACAGATTTACCTTCAAGTCTAGGTACGATGTCCCAAACATCATTCTTGAGGATGGATTGATACTCCTTAGTCATAGCATCTTTCCATACTTGCTGACTAGTAGCTTCCTCAACACTAGAAGGCTCTGACTCAATGATTTGACTCATCAATGCAACATAGCTTGAAAACTTATGAGGTCTCTTTCTTTCTCTGAAAGTTTCTCTCGGGGCTGCAAACCTTTCTTCCTCCTGCATTGTTTGCCTGTCCCAAAGAGGTCTCTTACGACCAATCACAATGTCAGTAGGCCCATCAGTAGGTTCCAAAGGCTCAACTGGATCATCATCTTCTTTAGGATTAGTAGCCTCCCTCTGAATCTTAGGAGTATGGTCAACTTCCATACCCTGAGGGGACTCTTGGTCTTCATTGTCTGACTCCATGTGAGTGCCCATAGATCTCTTGAATGCAACATCTTCTTCAAATGTAACATCCCTGTTGATCTCAATCAACTTCTAACCTGGAATGTACACTTTGTAGGCTTTTCAAGACTCACTGTAGCCCACAAAGATTCCCTTCTTGCCAGATGGTTCCAACTTTGTCCTTTTGTCTTTAGGTACATGAACATACACTGGACAACCAAAGATCCTCAAATGACTTACTTTCGACTTCACCCTTGTGAATGCTTCTTCAGGAGTCATGTTCTCCAAAATTTGGTGAGGGCTTCTATTCTGATCATACACAACTGTCCTAGATGCTTCAGCCCAAAGGAAGGTTTGTAGATCTTGATCATGAATCATGGCTCTAGCTGCTTCTACAATAGATCTGTTCTTCCTTTCTACAACACCGTTTTGCTGTGGATTGTAGGGAACACAAAACTCCCTCTTAATTCCTGCCTCAACACAAAAGTTATGAAAACTTTCGGAGATGTATTCTCCTCCATTGTCAGATCTTAGAACTTTGATTCTTTTCCTGGACAAGTTCTCTACCTGAGCTTTAAATTCCTTGAATCTTTCAAGTACTTCCTCAGATTCCTTAGATTTTAAGAAATAAATCCAAGTCTTTCTAGAGTAGTCATCAATGAAAATAACATAATACAAGAAACCACTCAAAGAAGCAACAAACATTGGACTACATAAATCATAATGAATAAGGTCTAGAATACATTTAGATCTACTTTCACTACTATGAAATGGACCTTTAGTATTCTTACCTAAAGCGCATCCTTGGAAAGTACCTTCATGCTCCTGGTTGAATTTAGGAAGACCCGTGACCATCTTCTCCATGGTTGGTAGTCCTCAAAAGTGAAGGTGAGCAAGTCTTCTATGCCAAAGTTCACACGAACTTGAAGAATCATGCAACAACGCCTGAAGTGGACGAGTGCAAAGTCTGTAGAGGCACTCATGACGAACTCCAATCACCCAAGCAGTCTTGATACTTGAGTTCTTCGACCATGCAAGAAATTTTCCTTCGGAGAATGCAACTTGATATCCCTTGTCCTCTAAGGCTGAAATAGAGACAAGGTTCTGCTTGATACCCGAAACAAATAGAACATCGCTCAACTGTAAGGAAATGCCGGAATCCAAGTGAAGAGAGGAGGTCCCAACACCTTTCACAGAATAACTTGCATCATCACCAATAATGACTTGAACACTAGAATCTCTCTCCACCAAATCAGATAGATGCTCTCTAAATCTAGTGATTTGGCGAGAGGCACCACTATCAATCAACCAAGTGTTGATATCAGTAGGCACATTGCTTGACAAAGCATAATAGAATAGAAATTCACTTGTATCCTTCTACGGAGAGATCTCACCCACATCTGCAAAAGAAGCCTGCTGCTTAGGTCTGGTTGGACAATCCTTAGCATAGTGACCAAACTTGTCACATCTAAAACATTGAATGCGAGAGAGGTCCTTTTTTCTTAAATGCAGGAGCACCATCAGATCTTTGATCTCTATTCCTCTTGAAGTAGCCTTTCTTCCCTTCTTTTCCTTTCTTCTTCGAGGATTGAGTGGCAAGAACATGAATGTCTTCATTTGTAGAGCTTTGACCAATGCCTCTCGCAACCAACCTTGATTCTTCTTGAATACAATCTGCTCTCAACCAATCAAACTTAGGAAGTTTTGATCTCACACTGACTCCTTGAATGAATGACTCCCAAGATGGAGGAACACCATTGAGAGCCAACATAGTCAAATCCTTGCTATCAACAATATGCCCAATGGTAGAGAGTTGATCTCTCAACTCGGTAATCTTCATGAAGTATGAGATGATGGCTTCTCCTTTCGCCATCTTGATATGATTAAGTTGTTGCTTTAATGCAAGAGCTCGACTTGTGTTGTTGATCTCATACATCTCCTCTAAAGTCTTGAACATATCTCTTGCTGTCTTCAAGTTGGAGATGATTGGCACAATGTGATCTTTCACAGAATCAACCAACATCTTTGGAAATGTCGGAATCCAAGTGAAGAGAGGAGGTCCCAACACCTTTCACAGAATAACTTGCATCATCACCAATAATGACTTGAACACTAGAATCTCTCTCCACCAAATCAGATAGATCCTCTCTAAATCCGATGATGTGGCGAGAGGCACCACTATCAATCAACCAAGTGTTGATGTCGGTAGGCACATTGCTTGACAAAGCATAATAGAATAGAAATTCACTTGTATCCTTCTGCGGAGAGATCTCACCCACATCTGCAAAAGAAGCCTGCTGCTTAGGTTTGGTTGGACAATCCTTAGCATAGTGGCAAAACTTGTCACATCTAAAACATTGAATGTGAGAGAGGTCCTTATTTTTCTTAAATGTAGGAGCACCATCAAATCTTTGATCTCTATTCCTCTTGAAGTAGCCTTTCTTCCCTTCTTTTCCTTTCTTCTTCTAGGATTGAGCGGCAAGAACATGAATGTCTTCATTTGTAGAGCTTTGACCAATGCCTCTCGCAGCCAACCTTTGATTCTTCTTGAATACAATCTGCTCTCAACCGATCAAACTTAGGAAGTTTTGATCTCGCACTGATTCCTTGAATGAATGACTCCCAAGATGGAGAAAGACCATTGAGAGCCAACATAGTCAAATCCTTGCTATCAACAATATCCCCAATGGTAGAGAGTTGATCTCTCAACTCGGTAATCTTCATGAAGTATGAGATGACGGATTCTCCTTTCGCCATCTTGATATGATGAAGCTATTGCTTTAATGCAAGAGCTCAACTTGTGTTGTTGATCTCATACATCTCCTCTATAGTCTTGAACATATCTCTTACTGTCTTCAACTTGGAGATGATTGGCACAATGTGATCTTTCACGGAATCAACCAACATCTTTGGAAAATCCAATGAAGTGAGGAGGTCCCAACACCTTTCACAGAATAGCTTGCATCATCACCAATAATGACTTGAACACTAGAATTTGTCTCCACCAAATCAGATAGATCTCTCTAAATCCGATGATGGCGAGAGGCACCACTATCAATCAACCAAGTGTTGATGTCGGTAGGCACATTGCTTGACAAAGCATAATAGAATAGAAATTCACTTGTATCCTTCTGCGGAGAGATCTCACCCACATGCAAAAAAGCTGCTACTTAGGTGCGGTTGGACAATCCTTAGCATAGTGACCAAACTTGTCACATCTAAAACATTGAATCGAGAGGTCCTTATTTTTCTTAAATGCAGAGCACCATCAATCTTTGATCTCTATTCCTCTTGAAGTGCCTTTCTTCCTTCTTTTCCTTTCTTCTTCTAGGATTGAGCGGCAAGAACATGAATGTCTTCATTTGTAGAGCTTTGACCAATGCCTCTCGCAGCCAACCTTGATTCTTCTTGAATACAATCTGCTCTCAACCGATCAAACTTAGGAAGTTTTGATCTCGCACTGATTCCTTGAATGAATGACTCCCAAGATGGAGAAAGACCATTGAGAGCCAACATAGTCAAATCCTTGCTATCAACAATATCCCCAATGGTAGAGAGTTGATCTCTCAACTCGGTAATCTTCATGAAGTATGAGATGACGGATTCTCCTTTCGCCATCTTGATATGATGAAGCTATTGCTTTAATGCAAGAGCTCAACTTGTGTTGTTGATCTCATACATCTCCTCTATAGTCTTGAACATATCTCTTACTGTCTTCAACTTGGAGATGATTGGCACAATGTGATCTTTCACGGAATCAACCAACATCTTTTTTGCCTTAGTGCCATTCCTCTTCCATTGAGGTTTCTCATTCTCATCGGAAGGTTCGGGAACTTTGCCCTCCACGAACTTTGCTAACTCATTTTCTTCCAATGCTAGCATGACTCTAAATTTCCAAGATGTGAAGTTTGATGCGCCCTCAAGTCTATCTTCGATCTTGAGCCCGTTCACCATCTTGACTATAAGATAGATATAAGAGAATGAGAATAAGAGAGGATGATAGCGCTGCTATATAAATCTGATCACGATTTTCTTAAACCCGCTCTGATACCATGTTAGATTTTATGATCAGATATAAAAGCAGAAATTTAATTTAAACTCAGACACATAAACACAGCATATACCTTGGGAAAACCCTCCACTTGAGGGAGAAAAACCCAGCAACAAAGATCTCTCTTATATATATAATAATGGCAACAATTCACTTTACAATGATGCCAATCGCAAGGCCAATATCCAGCATCAACTCTAGATGCAATAACAGATAATAATCTGCCCTTCCTTGAAATCTAAATCTGCACTCAGAGAAATTCACAATCTGCTCTTGAAGGAATTCACACTTGAATGAAGGAATAAATCGAACTTGCTTGATGATTGAAAGGATGGAAATGACCTTGTATAAATACACAATGAGAGAGAGGTCGCACCTCTTCATGTACAAGGTCGGCCAAAATAGAGAAATATAATTACAATTAAAATATGCGAATTACAAGGAAGGTCCGCCCATTTAGAAATTACATTGTTTCCAAGTGAAGCGCCTCTTCACTTTAATTTTCTCAATAACATAAATAGCCGATAGTCTATATGCAATTTTATGTCTTGACTCGAGGCTGGAAGGAGGAGCCCAAAGCTGCTATAACATCAACACTGCTTTGTACACCCATTTGCAGCCAGTGGGTTTCTTCCCTAGTGGAAGATTTGAGAGTTCCCAAGTCTTATTTTTCATAAGATTGTTGTGTTTGGTTGCCATGGGCTTTTGCCATTAAGATTTTCCTTTTGCCTCCTAAAACACTTGTGGCTCAAAAATCCCCTGAATGTTAGCCATTAGAGCAAAGTTTAATGTGTTCTGCTTGCTCTTACTTCTGGAAGATCTTCCCTTGATCATTTTACTAACCTGAACATCACCAATGGTGCTTTCCCACCACTTTGGCCTCTTTTTAGGAATCTCTCCATCCAAATCACTGTTGTGTCCATGAGTTGGGCTGCCTATTTCTATGCCATATGTATGCTAATCCAGATTATCACCAGGAAATTCAGGTACAGTTACCTATCTGGGAGATTTCGTATGCCCCATCACTTTGGCCCTTTTTAGGAACCTCTCCATCCAAATCACTGTTGTGTCCATGAGTTGGGCTGCCTATTTCTATGTCATATGCATGCTAATCCAGATTATCACCAGGAAATTCAGGTACAGTTACCTGTTTGGGAGATTTCGTATGCTCTAAATCTCCCCCTTCAGGTGGAGCTAAGTGAAGCTGGAAACCTAAATCCTTAGCCTTAATAGGCTGATCTGCAGTAATCTTGGTCTCTGAAGAAAGCTGAAAAGGCCCAACTTCTTCATCAGTTAGCACATCTCTTCCTAAATTAAAGTGGTCAGTGTCAATATCAATCAGCTTGTAGGGCTTATGATTCTCACTATACCTTGTAAGCATTAACTTTTTCGGCGTAGGGTGATCAAATTTGGTTCTCTTTGCATTTGGAATCCAGGTGTATGCAATAGAACCAAAAACCTTAAGATGATTAACTTTTGGTTTTGTCCTAGACCAAGCTTCCTTTGGGGTCTTCTACATCATAGCTTGAGTGGGAGACCTATTTAGTAGATAAACTGCCTTAGCCCAAAATTTCTTGGGAACACTCCTAGTCTCTAACATAGGTCGGGCCATCTCCATAATAGTGTGATTTTGCCTCTCAACTACCCCATTCTGTTGTGGAGTGTAGGGTGTTGTAAATTGTTGTTTTATACCGTGTTTAGCACAAAAGTCATTGAATTTGTTTGAACAAAATTCACCTCCATTATCAGACCTAAGAGTGATTAGTGAACAACTAGACCCTTTTTCTACTAATGCATTGAACTTCGAAATTTCTTAAACACACCCGATTTTAGTTTCAAAAAATACACTCACGTTTTCCTACTAAAATCATCTACAAATAGAAGAAAATACTTGGCACCAATGATTGATGCCTTGTTCATTGGTCCACAAACATTTGCATGAACTAGCTGAAAGACTCTCTATGCTCTCCAAGCTTGTCCTTCCTCTAACAAAGTTATGTGCTACTTCCCTACTTAGCAAGCTCCACAAACACCTTGTATCTGTTGTTGGATCTCAATATCTCAGGTAAACCGTATACCAAATTCTCTAGAGCCAACTAAGAGAGGTTGGAAAAGTTGAGGTGCCCATACCGTCGATGCCAAAGTGTACTGATAGTAGATGCACTCTTGTTTGCCAATGCACACTCCTGAACACGTCCAATATCAACAAGTTGATACAAACCATGATCTTTGATATCAACAATGATAGTTTTCTTGCATTCCTTGTCAACTATATAACATTTGTGTTTGCTAAATATGACATCCAAATTGGGACGACGACACATAATTTGGTTCATAGAGAGCAAATTAAGCTCCAAAATTGATACATAGTACACATTGAGAAAAATGAGATTTTTCCCTCTAGAAGATATTTGCACATTTTCTCTGCCAACAACTGTGTACTCCTCACCACCATCGAAGATCGTTGAATTTGAGCAAGCTGTGTACTCCATGAACCAATCATTTATGTGGGTGAAATGTTGAGATGCTCCAAAATCTATGTACCATGTAGATGGCTTGGATTTATTTGCTGGTCATTTGGCCATGAAAGCATAGAAGGCTGACTTCTCCTTAGGATGCTCTACGACATGAGCCTTTGATGGAGGCCCTCCTTGGTTGGATTTCTTTTTAGCCAACCTCTTTCTATAGTGCTTCTTCATATGACCAAGTTTAGTACAATAGTGACGTGATATTTTTCAGATTATTCAAAGTATCTTCATTATTCCCTTGACCTTTCTTCTGTGGCCATTTTCCTTTAACTTTGTCGTTGGCTGCAAGTGCTTGTTCCACATTCTGTGTATCACAACTATTGCCAAACTGTTTCTTCCATCTATCCTACTACAAGAGCTCATTGCACAACTCCTCAAACTTAAGGTTAACACTAGTAGATGTTATATAGAATGTCTCAATAAAATGTTCATAGGCCTATGGTAAGCTTTTCAATGTAATAACCACCATATCTTCTTCCATCTTTTGACCTATGGTAGATAGTTGATCTTTGATGACCTTGATTTTGAGCAAATGCTCCTGCAAGGATGTTGTCTCATTCATCATAATTGAAAAAAGCATATTTTTGAGGAAGAAAGCCTTGCCTTTATTTGATGTCTCATGTAGATCTCGCAGGTGTTTCCAAATTTTTGTAGAGGTTTTTCCTGTTTGTAACCCCAAAAGCATCTCAGTAGTCATTGATAGCTTTATGAACATGACGACTTCTCGATCACACTTGTCAAACTTATCCTGGTCTTTACTCACAGTCGTTGACCCGGTGTCAGTACCAAGGACAATATTTTCGAGACATTTCTACATGAAGATCATGAGCATGTGCTGCTTTCATGTGTTGTAGTTCTTGCCAAAAAAACGTTGGCTTCCTTCCAACATGACGTTGGGTAATGATGCGATCTTCCCTACCATAAGATGTATTTACAAAGAAAATAAACTCGCTATTGTAAAAAAATAGCATTTCTTCAAACCCTAGCACATAAAAATATTGAAAAAGTCAATTAAAAAACCCTAGCCACTTAGAAGGAAGACCAAAAAAAATTTAGAATTTTTTTCAAAACCCTAGCAGCCATGATTTTGTAAAAAATTGGTTTGAAACTCCCAAACCCCAGGCATCTTCTTAAAAAAACTTCACCGACAAGTTCTAAAGAAAAAATTTGTCAAAAAATCCATGATTTTATGAAAAAAACAAAAAATTGAAGAAACAAGGTTTAAAACCCTAGGCACCATGACTTTTGACAGCCTTGCACAAGTGTGACCCAAAAAAAATTAAAAAACCCTTGCGTGACCTCAAATCTATCCATGTTTTTCATCAAAACATGGTTTGGAAAACAAAATAGTGTCCTAGTCGTTAGCTTCCAATCGCGACATTCCAACACTTTTCCATGCAATTTTAGACTCCTGGGCATCGTGTTTTGCTATAGAAGAGGTTGCAATATTTACAGACAAAAATCCATGATTTTCACACCAAAAAAATGTTGCATAGAGTTGCAAAATTCTGGTGTGATTTCTTAAAGAACAACTCACGCAGTTTTCAAACGAAAAACCCACGCAAATCCTTGCACCAAATTAGCATGATTTTCACCTTCAATATGTCCACAATTTTTATCACCCAAAAACTATCAAAAAAATCTTGAAACCCTAATTGATTCTGTATGATATCATACTTGATCCTGTTGTGTGGTTACACAACATGCCCCAAGATTCTTGTGAAAGCTTGGGGACCCAAATTTTAGAGTACTTGCTCGGCAAAGTGAAGGAGGAATGACTCGAGAAGTTAAGCGCAAAAGGTCACGAATTGGCGCCCGCAAAGCTAAAACCCAAAAGGGATGTTAACTAATCGGGTGTTTGGGTGAATCAGGTTTGGAAGCATGGTTTTGAGTAAGTTGGATGCATTGGAATCTGGTAAGTAAGGTTGTCAGATAGCGGGTTTGGAATCCCCGCGCGGGTAATGCAAAGGTTTGCGGGCCTATAGATGTGTAATGTAAGGTATAAAAGGTACATCGCCAAAGTCTTAGATGCTCAAGTTGCCGCAGTTATTAGGTTTGAGAAGGTGCCAGTTTGGGTATTTGGGCATTCGGGTATTCGGACAATTGGGTTTTCATAAAAATAATAACAAAAGTAACGCCAAGGGTATGGTTCATCAGTTTCTAGAACTCTTGATAAAGCAAAAAACCTGAGAACCTGCAGAAGAGTATTTATCCAAAAAGGCTGAAAACACATTATTTTAATCATAGATTTATAACACACACAAAGGTTTAAGATTGTATAAGCATGATTTTAATAATGTTTTCTTTTGACAGATTGATTAAAGGACTTAAATGTTGCAGATTGAAGTGATGTAATGTGTTGATGCAGGTTTGGATAGGTGGTGAATTGTAACCGAGATGCAAGTGTTCGGGCAGATCAAGTTCTTGTGGGAGAGTAGTGATAAAAGATCAAAGTAATGAGATTGACAAGGCAATAGGCGTCGAAACCAAAGACAAGTACATGGAAGAAATATTCGAAGGCGAGTAGCGGGTAATTGGGAAAAGGAAGATCTAGGTTTTTGACTAACTGACACAAGCATAAGTTTTTCCCGACGTGCATTAGCAGACGTTTTCTTGGAACCAAAACTCAACATTAGAATCAAGAATTTTGAAGAGAAGTGTTAGAGACTTTTTCCCACGATTTTGAAGATTGAAGAGAACCCAATATGTATTTTGCTCATGATTCTCAAGCATTTCAACTGCAGTGAAGGACGTCAAAGTAACTTTGACTTTATTTTCAGAGGCTAGGATAAATATCTTTCAAATGCCACCAATGATTTTGTGCCACGTGTTGTTTCAAGATTGTTT
>VDFB02214105.1:0-14165 GCA_007258455.2 Sequoia sempervirens
AAATTCCTTCAATCACTTTGCAAACCCAAAATTTAGTTTGGGCTAGGCGAGCTTGATTTTTGGAGTCGATTCTATGCCATAGATAGCTCTCCATTTGAGGATGGTAGCACAATTTTGGGACATTAGCACATCACGCTAATGTCTCTCAAGCGCGCTAGCATTCGTACATCCAAAAAATAGTGAGCACAGTAAAACTGCCAAAAAGACCTACTAACAACCTAGCTACTTCAATCTAGAAGGTAAAAACAAAATGAGAAAGTATGCAAAGTAGATACTGAAATGATAAAGTAAATAGACAAGAACTAGGGTGATGAAGAAAATCTCACAAAAGCACATGTTCGCCAGCTAGCTCCAAATGCATGTCCACCTACACACAAGAAAGAGGGGAAATTTGTTGGGGCTGTATAAGGGCCCACCTCATTCAGACCCCTATTTTGGTGTTTCCACCTCCACGAACAACCAAGTAGCAATGATAGAGAAATGTATGATAAAGAAGTAAAGAAGGAAGGAATGAAAATAACACCACAAAATAGTATATAGCTAATCAACCAAATCATAAAGGAGAGGAATGAAACGTTACCACCTCCACCAAGAGCTCACCAGCCAATGAAGGAGAAAGAGAGCTTGAACAATGACCAAAGCCTCAACTACGATGAAGGGAGGTGTTGAAAAACCTCAAGCCCCTACTGCAATGGATTTCTTCTCACTTTTTTAATGAAGTTGATGGAGTGTTGTTGCTGCAATGGAGTGTTGGGAATGTTGGAAATGTTGAGAAACTATGAAGAAGGATGAGGTGAATGCTTGAAGATTTTTGAAAGAGATGAGTTGAATAAGGAATGGAAGAATATAAAGGGAAGAGAGAAAAATCTACCATTTTTAGTTGATTAGTTGTAGAGGGACAAGCTACAAATCATTCGGCTACTAAGGAAGGTATTCTCTCACAGCTTTAATAAGAATCCATCAACAAAGACAAGTGCACCACAGAGATGTTTGCGCAGATGGGCATCCTTAATAATATTCTTATATCGACACAACAAACAAATTCCATGCATGGAAATTAGCTAGTCACATGGAATTTCATATTCTGGATTGGTTTCTGCCTAGGATGGAAGGAACTTTTGTAAGGGATCCAAATTCACCCCAACACCAAATGGAAGGTCCCTGAGGGACTCCCTTTGTCTTTGAAGGGTTCCTAAGGGGCCCCTTTGAAATCTATTCCTTCAATTTTTGACTATTTGTGTGACTATCTTCTTGCTTGCCTACATGGCTTTTTTTTCTAACATATTTTTCTTGCGAATTAACATATCGCTATGTACGTGCACCTGTTAGGCTACTTCCAAATTCTAACTCTGTGGAGTCCTCTCACATCAGGCTTCCTTTAGGAGAGAGTACGTAGGGGTACCTTCTTTGCAAGTATGAGGACCTGTGAAGTGCTTGCATCCTGTGGAATCTGTTGGTCTGCAGGCGTTTGGTGCACTTTGTTCAATCCTCCTTAGGAGAGAGTACCTATTGAGTTATTTTCCTACCCTATGCTTTTGAGCTCACCAGATTTTGGTCTGCTTCCTCAAGGATTCAAGTACATTTTCTTTGAACTCTTTCAATCTACTTTACCAAACACTCATTGACACTCATGTTTGCTAAAGTGGGGGAAAAATTGGTGCATTCAAGGATGGAGGGTCTAGGAATAGGACTTTCCAACCTTGCAGCAAGAGTAAACACAATGGAAACTCAAAGAATTGAAATAATAATCCCACATGGGGGAATATAAAATGATCAATTATTCACTAGCAACATTCCCTTCCTTCTAGCTTACAGTTTACAAAATGAGATGGTGTTAAGCCCATAAATACAATGTGAGATGAAGCCCTTATATCCTATATCTTCCTACTTCTCTAGAAATCTATCACTTCTACCTAATGCAACTACACAATGCTTATATATATCAATTTCTAGCCCTGGAAAAGGTCTACGTCAAGCTCAAGAGGTCCCAAAACTTGAAGTTAATTAAATGTGTGAAAGTCGTCCAAAACATATGATTATCCTTTAATCCTTGGATAAATATGATTTGGATTGAAATGAGGTTTCCCTGATGAATGTGCATCCTTATGAAATAGTTTCACGAGCTCTACAAGTCATGGGATAGGTCCGCACACTTGAGAAGCCAAGACCGGTCTGTGAATGCTCTCTATCCAATTACAGTTGATATTCTATTAGCGATATCTTCGTACTAGGATCTCCAAAACACTTGAATTTCGGATCTGATGTAGATGTTGCAATGAAGATCATATATACTACTCTACGAGCTCTAATGTTACAATGTGGTATAATGTAGTATGAAATAATGAGACTGGGTCATGATAGTTAACTACTGAAATGCAAGAAATAATGAATACAAATATTTTGTTTGGTTGATGCAAGATTATCATAACCTCGATGCTTCGTATTAGAGATGTCTATTGAAGAAAAGTGAGCCTCCACTTTCTCGTATTAGTGGAAAACTAATGCGTCCATCTTTATCCCGAGAAATCCATGATGAATCTTCCTTTGGTCTTCCCTTCCATTTGACTAGATATTCTTTGTATTTCCTTCCTCTGGTACTGCGTCCAACTCTGCTATCTAAAATTTCCTCAATTTTCTCCTAATGGTGTGCTATTTGGTCTGGAAAACCAACTTCTTTGTCCTCTGGTGGCTTTCCTTCATGATATTGGTATAGGTCTACAATGTTGAATATAGGTGATATGCCAAATTCTTCGGTAGTTCTAATTTTACATGCATTTCAAAATTAAATCTCCTCGATGATCTACAAGTTGCAAAAAACTTCTTTCATCTCAACTTATTATATATGTCCTAAATAGAAATCTCTTTTCTCAAATATACCATTACTTCCTCCTACTACAAACCCTTTATGTCTTCTCTTAGGATTTTCCTTATAGATATTATTCATCTTCCAGATGTCCTTAACTTGAGGCTTACTGTTTCCATGAACTCGCAAATTCTTCCGCCTCCACACTACTCTCCATAACATATCTACACACCTTTCCTACCCCGTGGTTGTCCTATCACAATTTCAAATGGTGTCTTCCCTGTGCTCTAGTTTACTAAATTTTTGTATGAAAATTTTGCTTGTGGTAGTATTAAGTCCCAATTTCTTGCTTTACCTTCAGTCAAACACCTCAACAAGTTCCCCAAACTCCTATTTACCACTTCTATTTGTCCATCTATCTGTGGGTGAAATGTTGAACTATACTTAAAATCTATCTTCATCTTCTTCCACAATGTTTTCCAAAAATATCCAATGAATCTAGTGTCTCTGTCTAATACTATACTCTTTGGTAGTCCATGTAATCTCACAATCTCTTTGACAAATAGGTCTGCAACATGTACTACATCATTGGTTTTCTTACAAGGTATGAAATGCACCCTTGTAGAAAATCTATCCACAACCACAAATATAGAGTTAAATCCTCTCGGTGTCTTAGGTAATCCCAACACAAAATCCATGCTAATTTCTTCCCATGGTCTCTCTGGCACTTTCAATGGTGTATACATTCTAGTGTTTTGACTATTTCCTTTTGCAACTTGAAAAATCCTACAACTTTGAACATATTTCTTGACATCCTTATACAATTGTGGCCAAAAATAGTTCTCAGTCACCAATGTTATGGTCTTATCAATTCCAAAATATCCTACTAATCCTTAGCAATGCTTTTCCTTGATCAAATTCTCTCTCATTGAACTTATAGGGATACATAACTGGTTGTTCTTGAATAACATACCTTCCCGAATAAAATAATCCAACCATTCCCTTCCATATGTCTCTATAGGTTCCTCGCAATCCTTCCATGCCTTAGCAAAATCAATGTCATCCTCATACATATGCTTCAGTTCTTCAAAACCTAATACTTCAATTCTCATCTCTATCAACAAACTTCTTCTCCTACTTAATGCATCTGCAACCTTGTTCGACTTTCCACTCTAGTGCTTCAACACAAATGTGTAACTCTAAAAGAATTCTACCAATCTCATATGTCTTTGTTTCAACTTCCCTTGACTATTAAAATATTGCAAAGCTTGATGATTCATATACAACAAAAATTCCTTAGGTAACAATTAATGTCTCCACTTCTTCAAGGCTTGTATTATTGCATTGAATTCCTTATCATAAACTGAATATATCTTCTCCTAGCATCATTCAATTTTTCACTGAAGTAGGCTACTAGTCTCCCTTCCTGACTTAACACAACTCCTATTGCACTTCCACTAGCATCACAATCTACTTGGAACACCTTATCAAAGTTTGGTAGTGCTAACATAGGTTGTTATGTCACCTTTTGCTTCAAAAACTCAAAACTCTTATGTGCTCTTGATGTCTACTTGAATTCATTTCGATCACCCCTCATTGTTTTGTCATATGTGTGCAAATACTACTAAAATTTCTAATGAACTTCTAGTAAAATATTGCTATTGCATGAAATGATCTTACTTCTCCAACGTCCATAGGTGTAGGCCATTCAACTATTTATCTAACCTTCTTAGGGTCCATCTTTAATCCTTCAACATATATCAAAAATCCCAAATATACTAGTTCTTCCTTCATGAAACTACACTTCTTGATGTTTATCAACAACTTCTCTTCTCTTAGCCTCTGAAATACTTGTTTGATGTGCTCCAAATGTTCTTCCTTAGTCTTATTGAAAATCATAACATCATCCAGGTAAACAATGACAAACTTTCCCAAAAATTTCTTCAGGACTTCATTCATCAACCTCATAAATGTACTAGGTGCATTAGTTAGTCCAAATGGCATGACCAACTACTCATACAATCCCTTATTTGTCTTGAAAGTAGTCTTCCATTCATCTCACTCTCTGATCCTGGTCTGATGGTATCCACTCTTTAGTTCTATCTTAGTGAAACACTTTGCTCCACTCATACTGCCCATGATGTCATCCATCCTAGGAAATGGGAATCTATACTTCACTATGATCTTATTGATAGCTCTTGAATCTTTACACATCCTCCATTATCCATCTTTCTTAGGTGCAAGTACATTTAGTACCACACATGGGCTCATGCTTTCTCTGATAAATACTTTCTTCAACAGTTCCTGTATCTATCTATTTAGCTTTGCATTCTTTGTTGGTGTCGTCCGGTGTGCATCTTTGTTTGGAAAACTAGCTCCTGCAATAAGATCTATTTGATTACTGATACTCCAAATTGGTGGTAATCCATCAGGGACATTCTTTGATACAAGATCTTTGTACTCTATCAATAGTTTAGTGCCTTCCTTCTCCGGCGATTCTTCTTCTCTCATGGTGATTCTTTATGCATCTAGCATTGTGCACTTCCTTGGAATCAAAGAAAAACATAGGTTTTAATGTCTCAATCCATCCAAAAATTTCTTTACATCTACCATGTTCCACACACTTCACTTTCAAGTTCATCTTCCAAAGGTGTCAAGGTGATTCTCTTTCCATTGGACATTATGCTATAGGTATTCTTTCTCCCATCATGTATAGCTTTCTTATCATACTTCCAAGGTCTACCCAACAACATTTTACATACATCCATTTGCATAATATCACATAGTATTTCATCATGATATGACCCTATATGAAATTTTACTAGACATTGCTCACTTACTAGTATCTTGTACTCATCTTGAATCCAAGCTATCTTATAAAGCTTCAGATGTTTTATTCTTTCCAAATTCAACTTTGTCACCATTTCCTTAGAAACTAGCTTAACTATGCTACCACTATCAATGATAACTTTGCAAAGACTTACTCCCGCCAGATCTAGTCTAGAACAAAATTTCTCCTTTGCGGTGTGCTCCTAGGTTCCTCTTTTGAACAAGGTTCTACCATGAATAATGATTCTCCCTTCCTCAGACTTCCTCCGGGACTTAGTGTGGTTCCAATCGGCTCTTCCTCCGTATATATGATTCTTGCATGATTTTCAATCTTCTAATTTCTTGTTGATACTCAAATTCTCTATGTCCCCCCTCCGACACTTAAAACAAAGTTCCCTCTCGAAGTTCTCATCATATCCTTCTCATCTCCTTATCCATCATTGTAGGCAGAATTGTAGCCTCCTCGATTGTGGTGGTAATAATTTTTGTCATCTCTCCCTTTATGGTATGAATTGGAATCCCTCTCTTGTGATATGAATCTATTTCTTTGTTTTTCTCTACATATGGTGTTTCTACTTCAGAATGTGACCTTCCTTTCTAAAATCTACCTCCTCATCCTCTCTGCCTATGTTCATGTGTTTTGTTTAGCTTTTCCTCCACCTTTAATGCAAACTAATATGCTTCCTCTACTGAATTCATCCTTATCAAACTCAACTCTTCCTGAATGTTCATCCTCAGCCCATTGATCTATCTTTCTACTTTCTCCTTTCTTGCTTCACTATGTCCATTCGTGATGAAGGTCTTATGAAATTCCTTAATGTATTATTTCATAGTATTTTCCTTATGTCTTAGGTTTTGCAATCTCTTCAACAGCTCCAACTCATAGTTCGTAGGTATAAATTGGTTCTTCAATTTTTTCACAATTCTATCCCATTTCACAATATTTTCTTTACCTTTTATGTTTATCTCAAATTGAACTTCCTTCCACCATATTGCAGCATGTCCTTTTAGTTTAGTCTTTACAAATCTCACTCTCTCCAAATCTTCAATTTCTTCATATTCCAAGTACTCATCAATGTCATTTATCCGATCAATTAACTCTTCAAGATTTAGGTTACTGGTACAGTTTGAAATATCCATTCTAGGTTGCTTTCCTATTTTTGAAATAGCCTTCAAAATCTTCATCTGATTTGATTCTTCCTCTTCTGAGGTTTCTTCAGTTAGATCTGTAGCTTGAACTTCATCATCATCACTTTCATCATTGGGTCTAGGGTTTATGTATTTTCGTTTGTCTTCTTCAATAGCATCCAATCTCACTTTCATTGTTCACATCATTTACACCATCCAATCCATCTTTCTAGCAACATTAACAGTAGTATGAATTCTCATCAGTGACATCTCTTCCTAGGATCTGGTGCAAATACCTCAAGTCAGCGATCTAGCTACAAGGTTGCAATTGCCTCACAATCTATGATTTGTTGACAAACACAAGTAGGATGCCTCCATTCAGTGATCTATCCACACAAAGATCTTACAGAATTCCTTGCTTAACTTCGCTCTCCTCTCCCAAGGTCCGCAACTCGCTTTGATACCACTTGGTGAAGTCAAGGATGGAGGGTCTAGGAATAGGAATGTCCAACCTTGTAGCAAGATTATACATAATGGAAACTCAAAGAATTGGAATAACAGTCCTGCATGGGGGTTTAGAGAATGATCCATTATTCGCTAGAAACATGCCTTGCCTTCCAACTTACAGTTTATAGAATGATATATCGTTAAACCCAGAAATACAATGCAGGACAAAGCCCTTATCTCCTATATCTTCCTATTTCTCTAGAACTCTATCACTACTACATAATGCAACTACACAATGCTTATATATATCAATTCCCAGCTCTGGAAAAGGTCTACGTCGGCCTCAAGAGGTCCCAAGCCCTGAAGTTGATGAAACGTGTGAAGGTCAGCCAAAACACATGATTCTCCTTTGATCCTTGGATAAACATTATGTAGATTAGAAAAAAGGTTCCTCGATGCATGTGAATCCTTATGAAATGGTTTCCTAAGCTCTACAAGTCACGGGATAAGTCTGCACACTTGAGAAGCCAAGACTGGTCTGTGAATTCTCTTTGTCCAATTATAGCTGATATTCTATTAGCGATATCTTTGTATTGGGATCTCCAAAACACTTGCATTTTGGATATGATGTAGATGTTGAAATGAATATCATATATCCTGCTCTATGAGCTCTAATGTTACAATTCAGTATAATGTGGTTTGAAATACTGAGATTGGGTCCTGACAGTTAACTACTGAAATACAAGAAATCATGAATGCAATTTTTTTTTTAGTTGATGCAAGATTGCTTGCAACCTGGGATGCTCCTGCATCAAAAATGTATAGGAGTGAATTTTCACCCCTCTTGAAAATTCCCCTTTTACACCCTTCACTTTAGAAAAATCAAATCCGACCAAATAATTCCATATCTTCATTCTGAACTCCATCCACTTGGCGCTTGTTTTTAGTGTTGGTGGAGGAATCTCTATTGAGGACATGCACATAGCACACGGTGTGTTTTCATCTTGGAAAGATTCCTACCTTTGGAATCTGTAGAGGCATTACGTTCACCATTGGGACCGAAGTGTAATGCTTCTATGCCTTCCTGTTGACCTTTGAATGGCTCTTTCCCTTCAAATTCATCTTCAAATGGCTATGCTTCTTTTTCCATACATCTTCTTGGTGATTGTTGATCTTCTACACATGAATTCACTCTCACTCCACATTCTTGCAAATTCAAGCTACCTATTGCACTATTGGCTTCACAATTGTAGAAAACTTCTTTCTTAGCCTCACCAAAACTCTTGTATTATCAGAGTGATAGAAGCACTAAGAGTGCTCTTATATATGCATCCCAGTCATGTTCATCATATGGAAGGTGGACAACGAAAGGACAACAAGAATTATTATACTAGAGCATCAACAAGTTTAACACATAGTGAATACCTTATAGGAGGAACATCATGATTTGCAATTACGGGCTCAAGGGAAGATGAAAAAATCAGCCTACATCACCTTAAAACCATCAACAATCATCAAAAGCCCAAATGGCAACATCCAACTTCTTGCTTTGCCAGGCGCGGAGAGTCATCATGCCTTTGCTCACCTGGAATGGTTCAGATGGAAACAAATTTTCCCTGCCATCAAATGCAAGTACCTTATTTCAACAAATGTACCCGGAGATACCACGCAGATAGATTATAGAAACGGTATTTAGACAAACACACATGAATTACCAGATATAATGGGGAAAACCCCACGGAGAAAAACCCACCACACCAAGAGAAATCACTTTGTACAAAGCTGCTATTGTAATTCCAAACTTCTATCTTTTAAAGTCATTAAATACCGGTGATTCATCATGTACATTCTTCGAACAAAAAACTTTCAGGTTACAGCCTTTACAGATTTTAATCCTTCACTGATATAGTTTGAATTCTTCACACTTCACTGTTGATCGAAATACTATCCAACATCAAAACATTTGTAATTTCCAACTATATTCCTGGCGTTCCCTAACTGTCGAGCTCCCTCATAGAACCGTCGCAACAAACAAACTCCCAACGGTTCTAATTTGGCTCTTCTAATTCGTCCACGTGATGCCACATTAGAAGTCATACACAGTCAACAGAATTTGAATTACATTGGCATCTTGGTGAGACACTAACAGTGTCTCGCCGATGCCACATTGACCTCTTACCGATGTCACCAAGAGCCTTTGTAGTCGCCAAGATATTATATTGAGCTCCAACAGATATACCGAGTCATCACGTAGTCGTTCTGACTTATCGCCGTATATCAAGTGAAATAAACACTAAGTTTATGTCTATGCCTACGCTCTTTAGCATTTTGGTTTCTCTTTGTATGATTTTCAAGTTATGATTGTGTAGGAGTAGGTTTATCAACCATTAATTTATTTTCTTCTAGTAAGGGAGGAATCGAAGGAACTATAAGAGGTTGTTCAACCACTTTATCTTTAGCTTTATAAACTTGTTTGATCTTAGGAGGGACAATAGGACTTATCTAGTTATCTCTTGGTCTTTTGTAGGAAATAGGTGAATTATTTTTTATGGGTTGGTCTTGGGTACTTGGAAGGAATTTTGGTTCAATCATGGGTTGAGGCATATTGCTCAGGGATAATTGTTGAAATAATGGATGCAAAATTTCCTTGAAATTGCAGCCCTCAAGAGGACCTTTTCCAAGAAGAAATTTACCCACACAGAAAGTGTTGCAACTAAGGGCATGCAAATGGAGATTATTTAATTGATATCTAGAATATGATTACAAATATGCATATGCCTTGAATGTATAAGAATGAGTGATATACAAGATGCAATATGATGTTTCCATGTGTCTTGATCTAACAACATGTGACATGTACATCCTAACTACCTACCTAATGAATGATAAACTGATTGAGATAAGTTCTAGAAAAGACAACTCATCTTCTAGAAGGAATCTTATCTCCTACAAACATGGAAAAGGTAATGACCCCATTATTAATGATTTTCTAATGATGCAACCTAGGACTTAAATAAATAAATAAAAGACCCAAGTTAACTTATGCTAGTGTAATAAATAATTAATTACACTAACACCCCCCATAAGTGCAAATTAGGGAGGAAATGAAATGCAATGATTATTCAATGATGATGGGTCCCAACTACATGATGGCCATATTAGGTACCCATTTACAAATGATAATGAAAAATTCAACTAATCTCCCACAAACAGAGAAAATGGGAAAACCCAATGGGAAGAAAAGCGCTCTCCAAAAAGGAGATGAAATGCAAAAAAGATAAGTGAGGAAGGATGGAGGACTCCCAAATACCCCCAAGTACACCATCCCTCACATGGATATAATATAATTAATGGCTCCCCCATAGGGAGGAAATAGAGAGACTATATAGCCCCCCCAAAATATGTGATCACCCTATAAAAATGGTAAGTTATTGAAGACAAAACAAGATCCAATGTTGACAAACAACATGTCTCCCTTTCGGAAGAAACAAAACCAAGTGCAAGTGTAGAGATGCTTCCCATTCCGGATAGGAATTGAAGGAAGGAAGAATGAATGCGAATGATGATGTCTCTAAAAAATTTCTTAGGTGTATCCTTTCCTAATCAAGATGAAGATGCCACAATCAAGTCAAGTACATGCCCAATCAATGTAGAAGGTGACAAAATAGGACGATGTGGAAATTGATGTTGAACAAGATCCAAAGATGACCATGCAATGATCCTTCGATTGAAGGGATAAATGGAGACTAGATTGCCCCCCCAAAATGAAGTGTCCTCAAAACCACTGAGAGAAGATTGAATCCAATCCAATGGTGGATGCTGAAGAAACTCTGAATCTTGAATGAAGTGAGAGGGAAAAATTCTCATATATGAAATCTCTGAAGAGAAAACAAGTTCCTCCAAGATAGTCTCTAGATCCCCAATAAAGGTTGAGATAAAGGAATGTGGAGACTCAAGAAAAATATCCAAACAAGGATCTGAATAGAGGAGTGATATCCCCTCAAGAATGTCCTCCAAACCTATAGAAATAGCAAGTCAGCAATCCCTAAAACAAAGCCATCCTGAGATGTCAAGCCTGGAAAATTGAATGTGTCTTGAATAGAAATGATGGAAGCCTCAATCAATGACTTTGGACAAGGAATCACTAAATGTGAAGGGATACCAATAGTATTTGATGGAGAAGGAGGAACATTTGAATAAACCTTGTCAACCTCTTTGGAAGATTCAAGGCAATGCAAACAAACAACCTCCTACACAACAATATAATCATAGGGTATTTGATCTGCGGAATGACATTCTGAATTAGGAGTATCAGAATCTCCAAATAGCTCCCAAATCTTAGTCCAAAGGATGTGAGGACAATCAAAATGATCAATAACACTCAAAACATCACAATCAACTTGCATTGAAATGATCTCTAAGATAGTTTATCTAGTGCAACTCCAAGCAAGTCCATGAATACCTTCACTTGGATGGGGAACTATACCATATAGATGTTGCAATAATTCAAGTGATTGAAGATGGTGGATGATCCCATCTCACCATTGTTTATATTTTCCCTTGTGTCACATAACTAGAGAAGGAGTATATGCAAGCCCCATAATTTACTATCAAATTTCTCCAAAAAACAAATACAATGACCTTCAATAGAAAATAGAAACTTCTAAATATGATATGCAAATGATTAGATTCCACCCAATGCAAAAATACTTTTCCCAAGCTTCAGAATATCCAAGTAATTGAACAAATGCACCAAATTGAACAAAACCAATGCAAGAGTACCTAGAGCTAAAAATGATCAAAGTGAATGGACTGATAAAAAAAGCTTTGAAATACCTTCTTGATGCCATTGGAATCACCAAATTTTGATAAACGGTTGAGAATATAGGAGCCTTTAAGTCCAAAATAAAGGGTTGAATTCAATTGATTGGATATTTTCTAGCAATAGAATAATACAAAATGGATATCACCATTGGAAATTATATCAAATCCTCTTTCCAACGATATCTCGTTTGCTAATTTTTGATACCCTGGTGAAAAGTTATGAAAAAATGAAAAAAAGGCCTATATTAGGCACTCTACAGGCTAAACTAGGGCAAAAAATTAGCCCCCTCAGATTGGCACCTGGTCATTGATGTGACCAAAACCACGTCTGATGGGAAAAGAATGCCCTCACACACCAAAGGCGGCATTAAATGAGCTTTTAGATTGGAGCAATGAGTGGTGGTGGTCTTTACTTCTTATAAGCGGGGCCCACAAACGTTGATAGAATTGAGGCCATGGCCGAGGCCAGTATATCTCTAAGTGTTGTGGAAAAATGTTGGCAATTAGAGAGAATGATTAGTGACCGATGAATGAACAAACCGATGGTGAGAGTGAAAGCGAAAGAACAAGTCAGCAAATGGTGGAACACAGGGCGGTTGGGTAGAAAGTTGGTGGCTAAGAAATAAGTTTGGATGATTGGGTACCATGATGTAATAGAGGCCCAGAACAAGCACCCACGAACCATTTTGCTACAGACTTTGTACTATAAAAAGGCCGACAATATCAATGGTTATGGTTTTAATATTTCCAAATGACAATTAAAACCAAAAAAAAGGAATAAATAGATTTTATCAACCACATACTAAACTATATTCGTAGAAATTTTAAAAACAAACCCTATTAAACATGTCAATAGTGATTTTATATGTCCTTGATTAAATAAATCAAACCCTAAAATTTTAATGAAATGTCGAGGATTAAATATAATTGCAGTCGCTCGATTACAAATATTTTCTGCAAACTATATAAAATACCCAAAATAATTTTTTTTCCAAAATAATATGAGATAGGGCTCTATTTTTTTCTCTGAAATGAAAAATGGCCTGCTTCTAAAAAAATTCCTGGGACAATTTGGAGGGAGGATATTTTCTGCAAATTGTACAGATAGTACGATTGATTTTGCAAACCCTAAAATACCTTTAATGGCTCCCAAGTTGATGAATCTAAATTTGGTGAATGAACATGCGATCTTAGGGTTTTGACACCTTCTGAAAACAATGGCAAGCTAAGATCTGACTCAATATGCTTCAGAAATCAGCTTGGTCTTCAGGTGGAGTCAAGTAGCCTACAATGGAAACCTTCAAGCTTGTAATGAACCTCTGTAGCCCAACTTTCTTGATCCTGGGATTAAACTTCAATGGAATGGCTTTGATACCATGTTAAAATAATGGATGCACAAAGTCCTTGAAATTGCAGCCTTCAAGAGGACATTTTCCAAGAAGAAATTTACCCACACAGAAAGTGTTGCAACTAAGGGCATGCAAATGGAGATTATCTGATTGATATCTAGAATATTATTATGAATGTACATATGCCTTGAATATATAGGCATGAGTGATATACAAGATGCAATATGATGTTTCCATGTGTCTTGATCTAACAACATGTGACAACATGTAAACCCTAACTACCTACCTAGGGAATGATAAACTGATTGAGATAAGTTCTAGAAAAGACAACTCATCTTCTAGAAGGAATCTTATCTCCTACAAACATGGAAAGGGTAATGACCCCATTATTAATAATTTTCTAATGATGCAACGTAGGACTTAATTAAATAAATAAAAGACCTAAGTTAACTTATGCTAGTGTAATAAATAATTAATTACACTAACAATAATTTTGCTATGTGCTTTTCCTTAAACTTTTGATAAGATTTGTAAAATAATTCCTCACAAGGCTTAATAGGTTCCATAGGTTCAAGCCAAAAGAAATCCAATGAGAAATTCCCTAGGGAAGATAAAGGATTAAAGACACAATGGTGCATAGTAAATATTTCATTGCCAAATGGAAATTTTAAGCATTTATGCACTACTAATGACATGAAATCCATGGAGCGTAACCATGGGTAACCAAGCTTCACACGGAATTGGTTGAACAAAAGAATGATGGAGAATGATACCTTCCTTGTTTC
>VDFB02214106.1:0-12563 GCA_007258455.2 Sequoia sempervirens
TCAATTACCCATATGCCTATTCACAAAACCTTTCTTTACATGCACCCATATGCCTATTCACAAAACCTTTCTTTACATGCACAAAACCTAGGGCTTATTGAAAGTTTCACTTCCCAACCTTACCAAAACATAACACCACCTCAAAAAAGTCTAAAATAATCTTCTCAAACTTAATTCAACATAAAATAATGTTTCTCCAACATAAAACTCAATTTGACACATCAAAACCTCCAAATTCCACTTGGAAAACATAAATTTTAGACCTAGGGCTCCATGCCCAACACATTTCTTGACCTCCCCTGCTCTTACTCACCATTCTCACACCCTTTTATTGATGTTTCACACCCATTCCTCAATCCATGGTGATCACAGTATGAGGAATGGGTCAATTCTCCATTTTATTGTCTCAAAACCCTTAAATTTACAAACTTAGGCTGGTTGTAGTAAATTAGCAATAAAATACACCAAACCTAATGAAAACCCTTCTAAATAGATTCAAATGAAATAAGAAACAATGTAATAAAAAATCCACAAGAAATTTGAATCAAGAAGTTAATGTACGGACTGTACAATCCTCTACTAACTCGTTGCATAGTTAAAACTATAGAAAATTGGAAGAAAACTGAGTTTTATTGCTTGATATTCTTTTACAAACTTCTTCAACAACCTTCCAACAGGTTTCTCATCATTTTTAAACACATTTCCCTCCAAATCAACCACCTAACTACCTTTTGAAATGTTTTGACTGTTCATATTCCCCAAAATTGCAATTTTACAACTTTTATGTTGACAGTTTTTGCAACAAAAATGCAATTTTGCAAAATCAACCAAAATGACCCCTAAATACCTAAATATGTATCCATCATGAATAATTACATTATAAAATGGTCTCATGACCTTATTTTTAATAAAATTCTCTCCAAATCTATAACCTAGACCTAATAACTTTGAATGAACAAACATCTTAACTGGTGCCCCTGCACCATCTATCCTCACAACCAAACAATATTTGCAATATGTTTAATAATGTTATGATCATTTTGAAGTGTTAGAAAGATGAAAATGAAGGGGGACAAGATTGTTGCAGGCCAAAGTACATAGGAAGCTAGATACCAACCAACTATTTGAAAAAATGTTAAACAATTTGCAATGAAGCCTCCAAAAAAAGTTAAAATCTATGACTGAAGTCATGTTTTAGATGCCATTGATGAGAAAAATTACATATGGGAAAAATGTTGACCTACAGAGCAAAAGGGTTAAAATGCAACATTGAAAAGCATTTTTAACAGTTGGGTAAGTGGGTTTTGACCCATAGGTTATTATTTTTCACTATTAAGTGAAAATAGAGCTGGAAAATGGTTTTTTGCATGCAGGTAAAAGATTTGCACGGGAATTTCAAGTGAAGGCAGATAGAAGTAGGAAAATAATGAAGTGAAGAGTAATCTTCTAAATGCTATCAGATTGCAAATCAAAGTGAGTTGGGTGTGCCATGTGTCAATGGTAGATTGATTTTAGGGATTTTTTTCTTTCTTCTTCTTTCTCTTAAATGAGAAGTTATTTTCTTTGTAAGGGGTTCCAAGTTCTTCAGGTTGAGGATATTGTAATTTTTGTACAGGGTTAAATGTCTCTAGAGTTAGGAGTTCTTTAAATTTTAGAGTTCTAATGGTGTAATCCATTTTCTGTTAATGGCAAGCAAAATAGTGTGCAGATTATGATGAACAATGGCATACTGTGACATCTCCATAATGTATGCATTATATTTTCAATCAAAGTAATCAAGGATTATGATGGTTTTTATTGTAAATTTGTTGTAATATGTGTTTAGATTGTTGGATCCTGTTCAAAGAATGGGTTAAAGTGTGCTCTCAATTAAATACTAAATATATTGTACTGCATTTAGGATCAACAAGAATGTTGTAGATATGTCCTAAAGAGACCTCATTATTGTAAGGAAGTAATGGATTAATGGTCACTAGTTTTTTGTTTGGGCTATTACCAGATGGGTTATTTTATTTTGGCTCTATTATGGACAAGGCACTAGTCTAGTACATGTTTCTTTTGTGCAAACCCTGGAAGGAATCACCACTTAAAAACTTAATGAATCTTTCCCATTTCCATGTTTAACTTATTTCTTGTTTTTTGTATCTTCATAGAGATTAAAGAACACAAAGGTTATGATTTTCTATTGTAACTTCTTTTTGTGCTTGATATGAAGATTTCTTTTAATTTATTTGTTCTCAGTTTGGATTCAAGGTGCAAAGGGATCATGTCTAAATGTAATGAAATGTATGAAACCCTTTATACATTCATCTGAGAACCATCCACATGTTATAAATCTGCAATGTATTATTCGGTGCAAGTTCTATTATATGAGAATATCTTGAAAAGGAATACCCTCCCAAGTCTTGTGGAGCTCAAAGTGCAGAAGGTTGATTATAGCCTTGTTCGTTGGCCTTTCTTGTCCTTGATGTGATGATAGTTTTGAACCTTTGTCTTAACCTATTGATCCGTTGGTTTTAGGCATTGTGTTTTTCCTTAGGATTAGGGGTTGCAAGAAAAAACACCAAGTACCTCCTCTTCTACATAATCTAACCTTGTGTATTTTTTCCCAAATTTTGTTTCAAGATTTATGTAGTTGTAACTCTTACAATTTAACATCTTCCTCATGTCAACATCTTCATTTATCAAAGGAATTTTATCCAAATTTCCACATGTTTCACAAAGTCATATAAGATGGATGTTATGACCTAATTTTATGCAATTCATTAGACCATATGTATTATCATCAAATTTATCATATAAGATGGATGTTATGACCTAACTTACTTGATTAGAAGGTGCATTTAGAAATCCATCACCTTCTTCTCTGATCTTTCACAACACTTGATAGTAAAGATCAAGTTCAATATAAAAAACAATAAAAACTCCAAAAATATTATTTTCCTTCACATAATGTGGCCTTAATATTTCAAATATTGTTTTCCCAATATTTATATGAAGATTTGAATCAAAAAACATCACATACATCTCATTTTGTGTTATGTCTAACCAATGCTTTTTATGCAGTTCATAAATTTTTGGCTCAATCTTGTGTTTTTGAACATCTCTTTTATTTGATGAATGGTGAGTATGTTTTTGCCAAAAACTTGAGATCAAATTCTTAACACCATCTTCAATCTTATCAAAATGAGGAGACCTACAAATAATTTCCCAATTTCCTTCTATAGTATTGTCATCCAGAACCTTTCTCTGCTTCACATATCTTGTTAGTGTCTTTCTATTTAACCCAATTTTAGTTGAAAGTGAAGATATCTAATGCTTTATATTGGAATTTTTGGAATTACAATAGACGTCAACATCACTCTTCTTTAAATCCTCTTATCCATTGATCCATATTTGATATTTTTTCTCAAGGAAAATAAACCTTTTTTAACTTTTTCAACAATATATTTGTTTAGGTGTCTTTTTCTCTTTTTTTGTGAAATGAACACCCAATAATTGTAATGGCTCTTTTATCTCATCACAAAGAAGTATATTTTATAACAATTAGGCTTGACCAAGTGTATCACAATTTTTGAAACAAGCCTCAAGTATTTCCTTTGTAGTTCTATTCAATGACCTCTTAGTAGTTTGACTAGGTTGTTCAACATAAAATTTTAATTTCTCTATCCATTTCAAGTAAATGATCTATATATTTTTGTAATTATTTTTTCACCTCTTTAAGTATATTCGTATGAATATTCATAGAAGGAAGTGATGCTAACCCCTCTCCAACATGAAAGTGTGGATGGGCTTCCCCTTTGACATCAATTTTTTGTGCTTGAGTCTCCTCCCTGACATCAACTATGTGTGCTTCAACCTCCTATGATCCAATATCTAAATTAGGCTTGAATTTTACTCCAATTTTTGTACATGTTGATCCCCTACACATATCATATAAAAGAGAATATTTTAGAATATATTTAAGGGATGGATATATGTAAAGTTCTCATTTTTTTAAAACTATTTAAATTTTTTAGTTTATTTCAATTTATTTTATCATTCTCTTTTAAATATATATTTAATAAATTGATATCAAAATATTGAGCTTACTCTTTGTAGTTTAATTATTGTAAACTCAATTCTCTTTTGGAATTTTCTTATAAATGATTAGATTAGGATTATCTTAGGAATTTATCAAGTGAGATGTTAACATAAAGAGAAAAATTAATAGTTATTTAATACAAGTAAAAAAATGTTATTCAAATTGATCAAAATGATAGAACTAGTAAATGCCCCTTGAAACAATAGATCACATTGACCAACTAAATTTATCCAACACATTTGTGACCAAACTCCCAAGGCCTTACAAATAAAAAAACCAATAGCTTAGTTGTGTTCTCAAGAGAGGTAGGGTGATTTCACTCTATTTTTGCTACATGTCTCAATTTGGCTATAAAAAAATCCAACCTCTTTATTAGAGTAGTCGTGTTCCCCTTACATTAGTAATTGTTTTATATCATAGAATATTGGAGCTATGGTTTTGAGTGTCATCATGATTCATGTAGATCATACACATTTTTTTAGTGATGTAAACTTCCTTCAAAATAAGTGAAATAAGAGAGGTTATGCTTTATCCTAGTGTATAGGAAAAGATAATATAAGTTAAGATTGTTATGTTAAATTATCAATGAATATTTTACACTATTATTATGAAATATAGATGCACTTGAATTGTGCTAACATTAAATATAAAAAAGAATAAAAATATTTGAGTTCTAAAATATAGGTACTAGTACAATGATGTGAATAAATGTGGGAATAGAATCAACAAATTAGAGGTGAAATGATATGATTATTCAACCCATTGCACCTCACAACCTATTAGAAGTGAATATCAAAGGTATAGAGAGAGATTCATAAATGGACTAAAATAACAACCTATTAGAAGATGTGGGAAGTGTATTAGTTATAGGAGTAAGCAATATAGTGGTTTTAGTTGAGGCCTTGGGAAAGGTAATGGGATCCACAACAAAAATAAGTGAGAAGAATTATTTTATGGAAGGAATATGTATTTAATTGAAGTTTATTTATCAAAGAGGGAGTGTTTTACATTGTGTATATGAGACGTATGGGGTGAGTCATGTGTTGGCTTGGTATCATCTACTAATGGAATGGTATCTTCAAGAGAATATAAAATAGGTGCATATGAAATAGTGATGACACAGTTATTAAGGATATTGTGAATTTGGACTTTATGGAATGACAGTGGTTGGTAGAGTGGCTTAGAATCATATTTTATGCAAAAGAGAGATATATGAAGGATAATATTTATGATACCTTGTCTAAATGGAATATATGGAAGGATGGTAAGGTTAGATTCTAAGGGGTCATGTAGGATGTTTCGAGGAGGTTCAATGAGATATATCAAAGTGTGATCAAGTGTGTTGTCTACTCTAAAATAAAAAAACACAAATGACACTTCAAGATTAGCCTAGTTGAATATAAACATTAAAATAACACAAAGCATGTAATATTTACCTTGTCTAGATTGTTCTTTTGGTTGTCCCTTTGATTCATTGAAGATGTGTGCTCCTTGCTTGATAAAATGGCTAAAAACTATATGCAAAAGATGGAGAATATGATGGAGAGTGCAATGGTGGCCACATATGTGTGATTAGATGCAAGATTCAAGCTCAAAATGCTATGACAATGGAGGTTAGTTGGATAGTGCATGAGAGCTCAAAAATTCACTAAGTGTGTGTTGTGTAAATGAAGCAATTTTCATTGATTTTAGGGAAAGTGCCTCCAAAATAATGGAGGGATAGGATTGAGTCTAGGTCAAAATATCAAGAGTTGAGATATATTGTGACATATTAACCCATAGGATAATGACATGTGGAATCCCAAGTGGAGGAGAAAGGATGAAGTGGCAATGAGGTGGAGATGAGGTGGATGCCACATGAGGGTAGGGTATGTGCAAGATCATGATGGGCCAAAAAGTGGCGATATGATGGGTATGTGGTTGACGACTTTTTTTTTACCCAAAATTGATGAAATGAAAAGGGTTTTTAAAGGATATTCTCATATTTCCACCAATATAAATTATGTTTTACTTTGAATTTAATAAATAATTATTATTCATTTTCTATTTGAATTCTGACTAAATTCTTGATTGATAGGTTGATTGAAAAACATATATAGCTTTCAAATGGTATCATATTTTTGAATTTGAAATATGTGTCATTCTATGCTTAGATACTATAGGATTAAAAAATTGAATTTCATGAATTTTTAACCAAGTTAAAGTGGTGGGATATCGAGTTTTATATTTTTTAAGTTGTAATAAAAAAATCATAATTAATTATTTACTTGGAAAAAAATTAAAAAAATATGCATCACATTGAGACATGAGTCCTCTACTTATATCTAAAATATTATTAAAAAATATTATCATTTTATTGTGGTTAGGGTGGTTAGGCAGACACCAACTTCTTATTTTTTCCTAAAATTTAAGTACTCGCATTGAAATTTCAAATTTTTACCAAATAGATTTAAAATAAATAAATAAACCTAGTAGTTTAGAAACTACATTCAATTTGCTACAAATTCTATTCTTACATATTTTTTAAATAATATAGATAGTTTATTCAAATTTTTACGTCAAGTTGCCTAACTCTGATTTTTCTGAATTTTTCGCCACTTAAGGGCCTATTTTTTCCATGATGATCCTACACATATCCGGTACTTGCAAGTACCTTGGGAATGGGAAATATCTCCTCATAAAGGAGTTTCTTGTCCATTTGTACAAGTGCATGTGATGAGAGGACAAGAGAGGAATTAAAAATTCCTCAAAAATCCTCATGGGGAAGAACAAAGGAATTAAAAATTCCTTATGAGAGGATGTGAGGAATTAAAAATTCCTCAAAATGCATGGGGGGAATAAATTAGAATTTTAAATTCCAAAGGGTATGGGGGTGACTTCTCCAAAAGGAGAAAGTCATTAATAGGTTTGACTAAGGGTGGATTCCATAAATGGCATGAGGATTAGGTTAGGTTAAATCATTGATTTAGGTTGTGTAAATGAGGGATTAGGTGAGCTAACCCTGATTAGTGAGCCACTTGCATTTTATGGAGGATGTGACCCTAATATTGATTAGGAATGTGCACACCTTAATTTGAGGTTAAGTGGGCTAATAATGATTAAGGAAAATGTTGGAGGATGGGACAAGGAGAAAGAAAATGGATGAATTAAAAATTTATTTAATTCATTTGGGCAGTGCACCAAGATGGTGCACTTTGTAGCCACAAAGTGAAAAATAAGATAGCGTTCGCATTATAGCGAGCGCGTTTTACTAAAGCTAAAAAAAAAGGAACATTCTTCATTTCTATTTTTTCTGATTTCCATTTCTGCCCGCGGCCAAAAACCCTGCACTACGCGCTCGCGTTGTTGAGGAGGTGACTTCTTGACACTTGATCAACTTGAGTTCAATTTTCTTCACAAATATGGCACCCCGACGACGAAGAGATGCAAGCGGTAAGTTTTGTTTGGTATTTCTAATGATTTTTTTTGTTTTAAATTGATTTTGTTTGTTCTAGTTTAGAAATGAATGATTTTTTTTTTAATTTGTAGGAAATCCTCAACAAGAGGAGGAAAATCCTCAACCAAATCAACCTCAACAAAATCAACCTGCCCCACCATTCTCTCAATACCCTCCTGGCACTCAAGAAAATTTGAGGAGTGAAATTGAAAACAACAAAAAAGAAGTTGAAGATCTTATTAGTAGGTTGAGTGATCAAAATTCTTCAACCACAGAAAGGATACATCTAGCAGATTCATTGAAAGATTTGTTAAAAAATGTGGATGCAATTACCCAACAAATATCTGGATGGCAAAATAGGAGGCAAACATCAAGGGCATATTATGCAGATAAATTATCATATAAACAAGTTAAAGATTTAAAGATTACTAAAGGCGATTTGTGCTCTCTATTCGACCTAGAACAAATCAAAATCTCACCCTCAATGCAAAGAGGGTTTCCTATCCATTGGTGCCTACGTAGGAGATTAGGAACCATTTTTATGACGAGATGGTATATGGTCTTTGATTACTTATTTGTGCAATAAGCAGAAGTCCCCAATATTTTCTTAGGAGACTATATAGTGAGTTCGTATTGAACCAAATCCAAAATTATTTTGATATGAGGGAGTTCCAGGGGAGAGGTGGGGGGTCGGCTCAGGATAGGCACAGTGCAGTAGGATCCTACACGACAGGGGAGATGACCTCTCGCTAGGCCACCTCGTGAGTAGATTGCGATGCCGGTAGTTGCAAAGGAGAGTGCTGATGTAGAGACTTTGCAAGCGATCACATCCTTGACTCGGAGTGTCATCCACCACACTAGCCCCATTGTGTAGCGCAATCCAGGGGAGTCTTCAGGTGGTGGCCTTCGAGACCATGTGTGTCGATCTTGCGGAGCCACTTGTTCGTGTGACCCTACCGGCCCTCGGAGGGTGCTACAGGGATCATATACTTCTGACCTAATCCATTATGCATCACGGGGGATGGAAGGCGGTGACATTACATGATGCATATGGTAGTGGCAGTCAGTGAGGTAAAATTGAACATGTTAAATTTGAATTTAGTTTATTAAATTTTAATTGTCAAATGCAAGATTAACTAATTTAGTTTTATTATTTTTAATAAAATTGTAGAAGTCCACGGTGTTGACCACACAGATTTTATGATCAATCTACTTATTTATCACGATTACACACCTATCGATTGGGGTATGTAAAGTTAGTAAACAATTATAAAATGCGATTACATATGTTATGTAGCATTTTTTTTATGAATGGTATTTTAATATGTGATTTTTGGATGTTGAGCAGTGTTGTTGGAGTTTCAAGAAACACCTCTCTGAGGTGCAAGTAGATTTGATCAAACTTTCAGGGTAATATAGAATAAATAGAACTTAAAAGTTAATGAATTCTAGGGTTTAATCTAAATTTGTGTATATATAGTCATAAGAGTATATGGGTTCACTAGGTTATTATTTGAAATCTTTTAAGAATGGTCATACCATGATTGTTTGTCTTAGAATTCCTACACTAGCAAGCTATATATAATAAAAATTTAACATGGAACTGACAAAGGTAGAGCTACATTCTACTCCATCCTATATAATTTTTGTGATGTCAACGTAACCAAGAATAAGACGATGGATGTCCTACATAATGTCAATGTAACCAAAAATAAAATTTCTATCCTCGACCCTATCTATCAGCCAAGACTCCTTCAATATCTCCTAGACGCTTGGAATTGCTTAAGACTACATCAAAATACCCTATATTCTCTTCATTTGTTGCATAGCTCATCAAGTTTCCCTATATGTTCTCTAGCTAATCATGATTGCATGGAAAGAAGTTATAAGTACTCATTAAACTCTCAACTATTGGAGCCTCCTCAAACTTTCCCATAGGACGTGGAAAATGCTTAGAAATGATTAAATTCCCTAATAGGGTGTGGGAGATCTTTTAGGAAAACATTTGACACTAATTTGATCCATTGAATTCTTCTTCATTCTTATATATTCCTCAAGTATACCTTGCAATACTCCTATCATACCTAAATCTACTACATTCATGTCCTTGTTAGCTAGCATGTAGGTGATATAGTATGGTCCATGAATTTTTATGTCTTCTTTTTTCATTTTTCTATATAGTCCTCTTTTATCTCACTACTACGTCCTCACATAAAAAGAAAAGAAAAACATTACTTCTTTTTTTTCTCATCTAAGGCCCCTAAGGTTTTAAACCCCTTAGATGCAAGGATTCAAAGCACATCAACCATGTGGTACAAATGATTAAATCCCAAAGGCGATCTGTAGCAATGAAAGAGTTTGGAAAGGTAGAGAGAGCTACACTGGTGACTCAGGAGAAACTTCAGCCTTTCAAAACAAAGCCAATTAGGTTGGTAGATGTGTGGATTAGGCTAGCATTTGGTGGAAGAGGAAAAAAGATGACTGGAACTATGGAGGCCCACCATACTAGATTTTGGTATTCAACCATGAGAGAAAAAGAGAGTTGATATCATGTATCAAAACATTAAGCATGCATTCTTCCAGCCAATGGATAAGGAGATGATTACTTTTCTTCATTTTCATTTGCATAACCATATCATGGCGTGGGAACCATAGAGACCAAAGGATGTCGAGTTTATGTGGAGGTAATGGATGTGGTCCAAACTTTAGGAGGGGCAAGAAGGTCAATGTATGATCTTGATGAATGATAAAAGGGGTTAGTCAGACAAACCAGGGGGCACCTAGTCTTAGTGAAGGCACCTATAGGTTAGATTGGTGAAGCAAAGCACCAAAGTCTTACAAGGAAAGGCCTAGAGCAGGTACATACAAGGAAAGGCTCCTGCCTACCTGCTCCTCTTCCTCTATTTGAACCTCCTTGAGGTCCTCTACCCAGGTTATGTCCACCTCTTGTACATGTTTCACCTCCATGCTCTATGAGTTTTGACTCTCCTTGGTTTCTTTGGTCATTGCCTCTACCTTGGTAGGCACCATGCTGTCCTCTTTGATCTCTTCCTTTGCCTTTGCCCTTAGAAGTCTGATCTTGCTTCCTCTTACTCCTCTCTTCAATATTTAATGCCAATTGATAACATTGGTGCACTGTTTTGGGGTTTAAGAGAACCATCTCCTCTTGAATGTTTCACTTGAAACCATTGAGATACCTTGCCACCTTGATACTTTCATCCTCTGTGACATTGGACCTCATGCAAATTCTTTGAAACTCCTCAGTATAAGAACTCATCTCCTGATCTCTTTGCCTCAAACTCTGTCTCCTCTTATGCAACTAAATTTCATAGTCTTCAGGTAGGTATGCTTCTTTCACCTTGGCAACCATTCCCTTCCAAGTAGAGATAGGTTGCTTGCCTTCCTTCTCCCTCTCTATCTAAATGAATTTCCACCAAGTTAAGGTAGAACCTCTTAGTCTTGGTTTAGCCACCTTTACCTTTTGTGCTTGGTGACTCCATCACACACTCAAATGGTTTTCCATTCCCTCTATCCAATCCATAACTAAATCAGCCTCCATCTTTCCACTAAACAATGGGTACTCCCTTCAAGTGTTTTCCTCAAAGCCTTCAATGCTTTCAAGAAGGGATCCTCCTTCAATATAGGGTCAGGTTCAGGGATTCTATCCTCCTTTGCAACCTCTTCTTCTTTTGCTATTCTTCCATCAAACCGCATAACATTCAGTGCTTGCTCAAGTTGGTCTAACTTTTCTCTCAATGCCCTATTGTCTTCGTCTATTTCTTCAACCCTCTTGGCCAACTCAGCATTTGTCACCATGATGCTAGAACCACTAGACTCTTTCTCTGACATACAAGATCAATCCCAAATCTTTTGCTTGCTACTATCAAAGCGCCTTTTGACCTGATCATCTCTTCTTCTCATATTGGTTGTCATATTTTACATTGTGTTTTGACGCTTTTTCACTTAAAATTTGTCCTAAAGGGTCTTTGTTTTTCAATGTGATTGTCCTAGGTTATTGCTTTTTAAAAAAATGATAATCATATTGTTGCTTACGTTGCATTACACATCATTCAAACTCAAAGCATTACTTCAACTTCGATAACTATCTTGTGATTGAATAATTTGTTGTTTTATTTTCAGATGTTGGTGACAGAAACACCACCCAACGTAACAAGGGCAATGGATATTGGTGTTTCTACTGCAATAGAATCCTCGATGGCTCTGATAGGGGAGGTATGAGGCAAATTACTAAATTCCAATTTACATTCATTGTTATAGATGAACTAGTTCTAGTGAAAAATCAAACCATTATTGATTCGTAGTTTAATTTCTATTCGGATGGTTTATACAGGGCTCGAGCACACCTGAGCATCGGCGTGCAAATATTTCCCTCGAGGAGCATGATCGTCAGATGGCTGTAAGTTATTAAATTTTGTTAAATATATTAATTTTTATAATGTAATTTCTATATATATTAATGTCTTTACTTCTTATTGTAACAATTGAAACTTGACCAGGAGCTAAATCGTAGGAGGAAGCGGCGGGAGCACCCCTCAAGCAGCTTGAATTGTGATTTATCACCATTAGATTACATTGAAAGGGAAAGAAAATTGTATTTGAACCAGAGCATGGAGAGAAATGAATTTTGAATGTAGAGCCCTTTGTTGTATGCCTACATGGCAATTTTGTACATATTTTGTATTCGATATATTTGGCGTTGTATGCCTATATGGCATTCTCGTAAGCCTATATGGCTTTTTTGTAACTATATGTTATACTTATATTGACATATATTGATGTACATGCGTACATGGCTATTTGATTAATACAAATCTTTTTTATTGATGGTGTCCATATTTGCATTATAAATTAATGGATCAATAGATATGAGTTACATGTATTCAAGTGTATACTTTACAACTTACGCACATATACTTTTTGACTTACGTTGGAACATCGAAAAGTGTGAAAATTTGTGTTTGGAAGTCAAACGTAAGCCAATTTTGAAATTCTCGGTTCTTGCATACTTGATCTTATGGAATT
>VDFB02214110.1:0-16593 GCA_007258455.2 Sequoia sempervirens
TTCCCATCCATCCATCGAAGCAATCCCTTCCATCTTCCAAATCCTCCTATTTTCTTCCATCCATACAATAATTCCTTCCATCTCCACATCCTTATCTTCCATTCCATCCATCGAAAATAATCCCTTCCATCTTCCAAATCCTCATCTTCCCATGGAAATTTATCCACTAATCCTTTTCAATCTTCTAATTCTCATCTTCCCATCCATCCATCCATCTAGTAATCCCTTCCATCTTTCCAAATCCTTATCTTCCTATCTATCCATCCATTAACACCTTCCATATCCAAATCCTCATCCCTCTATCCATCCATCCTAGCATCTTTCCATCTCCCCATCTTTATCTCCATTTTCATTCCATCTCATAATCCCTTGTCATTGGTATCTAGCTATAGGCTACCCCCATGCCATCCAATTCCATCTATTTCACTATCATCACTCTGTATTCAGAGATACCTCAAAAATGTCCCTGTTTGTACCTCTAGACTCTCACTCATTTCATTTTCACACCAGCCCAATTCTGGAATTATTTAATTTATTTCTAAAGTCTTTCCGAGGGCCTCTCTATTAATTCACCACCAATCATTTAATTAATTCATTTCTATCTTTATTTATTCCCTGGATTAATTAAATAAACTTTATTCTTGAATTACATCACTAATTAAGTCCTTTCAAAACAAATTCTTATTATTTGGCCTGTCCATCATACCATATAATTTTTAAATAGTCATTTTTAATTACTACCTGTTCAATAGTCTTCTTCACAAAATAAATAAATTTTATTTATTTAATTTGGTCCACTCTTGAATTTTGAATTAAATCATTATTTAATTCAAAATGATTCCTTTTCTCACATTCCTCTATAATTATTTAATTATTCATTGGTCACCTAGATTAAATAATTTTTATTATTTAATTTCTCCTATCACCTCTTTGTCCCTGCCAATCTTATCTTCCACATCAAATCTTATCTCTTGACATCTCATTTAATCCTAGCCCTTGATTGCATTATCTGATAATTCAATCTCAACCCTTCATTTCTTGTCATTGCCCTAATTTTGACCTAAACCTAGTCCATACTACAACATTCAATTTTGGCCATTGATTAAGACATATTATTGACATCCAATATCAACTGTCAATCCAAATCAGACCTTTCGTATAAATAAACTCTCTCATAAGCTATTTGGGGGTTGATTCTTCAAGTGTCCTTATGTTGTCAAAATAATTCTTGAGTCTTTCAACCATTTCTATCTATTGTCATTCATCTATCATCTCCATGTCAATGTTATGTTGCTGAATTGAGCAACCAACATTCCTCCAACAATCAACCTTCAAAATCTTGCATTCTCATGCAGGTGGAGAAGAGCCATGGAGGTCAATCAAGTCTAGTTTGAAAATTGGTTTGCATTTCCTTTGTTTATTTGCACTTTCATTCTAGTTTGTGCTTCATGGTGCTTGATAGGGTTTAGTTAGTTTCTTGTTTTCAACATTAAATCTGAAATTTTGCCCTATTTACATTATCTATTTCCCATATCTTTCTACTCTTCTATCACTTTTCATCACTTATCTATCCATCCCATCATCCTCCCAATTCATCTTTTCATGATTTGGATAACTATCCCATTTATAAGCTTCATGCAATCATCATCCTCTTAAAAATACCATCTTGTACATTTGGTCCATCTTGTGCCATCATATAGGTTCCATAATTGCATATACATATCATTAGGTTCTGCATTGTATCATCTATTGTCCATTATCAGGGTTTGTTGAACAACATTGCCTCTGCACTTTCACGTAGGAAAGGACATCATCGATGAGCCCTCAAGGCTTAGGTTTGTCCTTTAGGATATGTTCTTGTGTTTTTCATGTCACCAATGGTCCCTACCTAGCTGATTTCTACAACCAAAATCCATTGGTTCTTGGATGTTCCAATAAATTTCAACTATCCTGTGTCGTGTTGATCCTATAATCTGCCCCATCCATCTTTGGTATTGGTAGGATATATATCATTCTTCACATCAGACCACATCAATCCATCCACCTATCATCCTCATGGAAAAGGATATTTGAGATTTATTGTGATTTCTTTGTTCTTTCATATTTTGTTTATATTTTGAGCTTCCTACTATACCTACTTGAGGTCACTACAATCATCATATCATGGTACACTTTGATTGATAGAAATAGGGGTATATCTTGGTTTTTTGTATGATCATGTTTTCTTGGTTGTCTCCCATAGTACCTACCAAGATCATTTATGGTATTGTGTTTGTGGTTTTCCAACATCAGCCACACAAAATCCCTTCGTGTTTGCAAGATGTTGGACTAATCTTTTGTTTGTTGTGTCAGTCCTATTCATGCGATTCAAGGTCGCCTAGGTTCCTCATACCTTGGTGCATAGTATCACATGCTATATCAAATTTAGTGCTCATTACATGACATCATAACACATAACAACAAATTTCTCAATCCCCCATCCTCTCATATGTCAAACTCCCCCCATCCACTCACCCTACATCTTTCTAATCCATTCATCATTCATCACTCTCCCTCATCTACCTATCCTATCTATTTTCCTTATTCCACTTCCTCCACCTTCATCATTTCATTATCTATTCAATATTCTTAGGATAATATATATTTTTTATCCTAAGTATCTTTTCATTCATCCTCATCATTTTATCATCTTTTCAATCTTCTTAGGATAATATAGATTTGTTATTCTAAGCATCTTTTCCTCCATCATCTTTATTCATTTCAACAATCTCATATCTCAATCCAATTTTGATCCATTCCATCTAGCACAAATTATCTAATCGCATCCTTGGTCTTGTTCCTAATCATATTGCAAGCCTTAATGCAATAATCATCATCATCGGGATGTATCCTTCCCTATCCTTTTGTGTTGTTTTTGGCTATGTCACTCCCTCATCAACAACACTCTCATCATCATCATCATTTTGATGTATCATTACCAATCCTTGTGTTGTTTCAGGATATATCATTTCCTCATCAACAACACTCTCATCATCATCATCATCATCAGGATGTATCCTTCCCTATCCTTGTGTTGCTTTGGGATATATCATTCCCTCATCAACAACACTCCCATTATCATCATTAGGATGTATCCTTTTCAATCCTTGTGTTGTTTCAGGATACATCATTCCCTCATCAACAACACTTTATCCATGATGAATCCATCTTGGATTGTAACTTGATTGGGGAAACATCATGTTTATCCTTGAATGCTTTTTTGCTTCCTTTGTTATCATCTTCTCCTTCCATTATCTCTTCCTCCTCCCATCTCGCATTCTATTCATCATCTTGTATCATCTTCTTCATTTATCTTGCATCATCTCACCCATTTCAAGAGCACACCTGTGTTCTCCCAAACCCACACGTCCTCTCAAGGGGGCATCCTCAATTCTAATCCTCATCTTAAATCTCACCATCTTTCTTCCTAGTCACTTGTTTGAATGGTTGGGACATCTTCCCTAATCTAGTCATCTTCTTCCAGGTGTTTTGTTTTAAACTTCTTTGAAATGATGCTACTTCATAACACCATCTCAAAGAGGGGAAAAATGTAGAAACCTAAATTTTACCACTTATGTTTGGTAAAATTTATCCCTTTTTCATTTAAATATCCTCTTATCCACATTAATTAAATAATATTGCTATTATTTAATTAATATCCCTAAAGTTCTCTAAATCCCTAAGGTATTTAATTAAATAATTAAATACATTACCTTTTATCCTTTTCCTCAAAGAATTAAATAAATAACCTATTTATTTAATTCCTCACATGTCTCAATTCCCATCCTCCATAATCCACTCCTAATCTTAATCCCCCTTGCTTAATCCTTAATAAATGATGTGCAAATTTCTAATCATTGATTAGGAAGGTGTCACATCCTCCATAATTTCCAAGTGGGCTCCTAATCCCCATTAGCCACCTAACCTTCCTCTAATCCTTTATTAATTATCCTAATCTACCCCTTCGTCCACCCTTCAATCAATGCTTCTCATCCTCGCAATAATTTTTTAATTCCTTTTTATTCTTCCCACATCAGGCCATATGAAATTTTTAATTCCATTTTTATTCCTCCAAGGTACTTTAAGGAATTTTAAATTCCTTCTCTCTTCCCCATAATGATTTAAAGGGAATTTAATATTCCCTCTTGTCACATCCTTCCCAAGGGTACTCACAAGTACCCTCCACCTTATCCTCTCCTCTCCCCATGTGATGACACTTGTCATCACCGTGTGGGTTGAGATGTCTCAAGGCATCTCAACCCTTGATCCTCAACTCTCAATCCTAGCCCTCCATCCAAAATCCTTCAATCTATTTATCCCATCACTTAGCCATTTTTCATCTCTCTCACCCATCTTTTATTCAAGCGCCGTTATGCTATCGGATTTTTGAGTGAGCACACATTCAAATTGCACATCATGGGAAAATCTACACAACAAGAGGCTTTTTATGCCGTTTTTAGTTTCCTACAGCCCAATCTAAGTGTTTTTTTGTGTTTCTTGTTTATTTGCATTGGTTTATTTGCATTTTTGGATAGGAACAAACACCTGCAAATAGTTAAATTTTTTTTCACCCCTAAGGTGGTTTTCTTTAATCTTTGTGTACCCCCTAAGGTGATTTTAAATAAAATTTTATGTACCCCTTGAGGTGTTTTTTATGCATCCATAAGGTGATTTTCATCCCCTATGATATTAAATGATTTCCCATGATTTTAAAATTTGTGTGCTCCTTGAGGTGTAATTGGTAATATAGTCCATGGATTTACCATAACACACCTTGTTGATTCATATGCTTAAGAACCCTTTTAACATGGCCACATAGCATAACACAACTTGTTTGCTAGTGGAGCCATGTGTTTCATGAGTCACCTAGCATAACACAACTTGCTAGCTAATGGATCTATGTAGATCATGTGTGACCTAGCATAGTGCAACTTGCTAGTTCTTATGAGAGCACCATCTTGACTAAAATCATATTTGAGAGATGACATTTGGTATTTGAGATAAATTTAAGATCGAGGCCTCTTTTCATTATCAACTCAAATTATACCATTTTAGTGCTAACGCTGGTGTTTGTGTTATATGTCTTTTTTATTGTGTTTGCTTCATGTTTGTTTGCATTTTTGTTGTCACTATATTATGCTTATGTTGTGTGTCAAGTTGTCATGTATGTTCTATATTTGTCACGTTGCAATATTTTGGGGTAGTGAAGATTGTCTTATACCGATCTTTCAAGATAATACAAATTTGATTATATCCCAAGAAGCCATCCATTAAAGACAATAAGGCATGGCTTGCAGTCAATTTTATAATCATATCAATATTAGGAAATAGAAAATCATCCTTAAGAGAAGCCTTATTAAGATCACAAAAATCAATACAAATGTGAATACAACCATTAGCCTTGTTGACAAGAATGATATTAGATATTCAAGATGAATAGTTAATAGGATGGATAAAGATATCTTTTAAAAGCTTCTAGACCTTAGTTTTGACTAATAAGGTGACCTTGGGATTCATCTTTTAGATCTTTTGTTTAATAGGCTTAGCATTAGGACATAGAATGATATTGTGAACCACTACAGACTTATCAATACCATGCATGTCTTCATATGACCAAACAAAGATATCAGGATGAGAATGTAAGAAATCAAAATTCTTTTTAGTCTCTTCTAAAGAAACACACTTTCTAATCTTAATCACCTTTTTAGAAGACTTATGATCCATGATAACATCGATAGTATTTCCTTTGAGGAGAGTAATACGGTCCTTAGGATGGGAAATAGGAACATCATCATCTATATTAGATAAAGGATCCATCTTATCAATTTACTCACAACAATTTCTCCATATTGTTTGTTTAAGTGGATACATGAATCATCAATTATGGTGATAAGAGAGGGTGTTGAGAGAACACTGCAAGACTCTTCCACGCTTCCCAAGAAGACATCAGCAGAGGAAACTGTTAGAAAGTCCACCCCTGAATGGCACCAACGATAAACTTAGACCATGAGGTTCATAAAAAAAATCCGCGTTTACTACCCACCCCATGGTTTTCTTTTTCTGAATGTTCAAGTGAGAGCAACCAAGCCCCAAGTTACACTTATGAGGTATAAATTATATAAGGACTTGAATAACTTGTTCGATACACCCACAACCCTTACATCCATAACCATTCTTAGAGAAAATTTTGAAGCTAGGGCTGTAACATGTTTACAAATCCTAAGGAGGAGGATCTACATAGAGAGCATCAGTCCAACAATGTGGATCATACTCCTCTACTAGATCACAATCATATTTCTTTACGAGACTACAAACATTAACCTTTTTAATAGAAATGTGATCATCTTCCTCAGTAGTGGTATGATCACTCTCCTCATCAGGAGCATGATTTCTTTCCTTAGTGGGAACACAATTAACTTTCTTAACGGAAGTGTATGAGACCATTGGAATGTATAGATGGATAGGATCAACCTTGTTCTTGTTAATAAAATTAGTAAAAGTCCCCGCTGACCAACTCACTCTAGGAATGTAATTTGATCCATACAGAAGGTGCAGAATTTAGATTCTTCCACCAAGATGACCTTCTTGAAATCCATCTGCAAGCACCCACAAGGAGATGTTACCATTTAGGAAATAATAAAGTGGAATGCAATTTTGGCATAGAAGAAATTAAGTGCCCCATCTAGAACTCTATTTCCCACAAAGGTGTGCAGTATTAGGGTCAACCTTTAATGTAATTACTCACACAGTACTGGTACCATGCATGAGAAGGCAACCCCCAACCAGGCCTTCCAAGAGAATGTTGTGGCAAAGGTCTTGACATTACACACAACCATGTGGCATGTTAATAGCTCCTGTGTGAATAAAAAGAAAAGATTATTTGTGCTTCTAATAAACAATGCCATCAAACTAGCTTGAACGTACAAAGAAAGAATATTTAAACTCAACTACCTTTAGAGTATAGGGTCACTGTTTCATCATGAGAGTCAAATCAATGTCAATGAGAGCACACTTAATACTAATGTTATATATTTGGTGAATCCACATGACTATGAGCCATTAGTGCATTAAAAATTGTTAGCCTAGTGGAAGAAGGAAAGAGGATCTTTTGCAAAAATTCCTAAAGTATACCTTGATAAATCAGAGTAGACTAAAGAAAATCCCATAATGAAATCTTCGTAGGAGTAATGTGAAGTTGCTTGACAAGATCCTAATCACTAGGTACTTTAGCTGTAGGTTTAGTTGTTGGAGGAAGACTTGGTTGAAAAAGTGGTAAAGAAGTAGGTTGATTCAAATTATGTTGATTCCTTCTAGTGTTGTATGTATGAGCCAACTCATTATAAGAGGGAGTTTTAGCCTTCAAGAATATCATGTAAAGGTCCAACAAGCCAATAGTGATTGGTATGCTATTAATATAATGAATTATTTTAACATACGAGCTAGCTAGAGCCATGTAAATGATGGGTCTCTTAGGGCTTTGAGGAGTTGCAAAGACTACAAATACATTTACAGACTCCTCTACCCGCGAAGATGAAGTAGATGGTTGTGATGATGAAGTTTGTTTAGGATATCTAAAAATAGAAGGGGATGCCTCTAAGAAATCATCTAGGGCATCATCTAACATATCAAAATATTCCTTAGAAAAATAATTATTAAAAGAATTAAAGTTTAGAAGAAAAATATTTGACATGATTTTTCTCCTTTCACTTTGGGTTCATCGAAATGTGGAGGGGATTCACTACTCCCAAGTCCCAAGACAAACAGGGTCTAAAGGGGGTGAATAGCCCTCAGTCACCTCAATGTATAAATCTCAAGTCACAAAAGGTACTAGATGAAAGAGATTGCAAAAACATAATTAAAGGAGAGTCTCTGATATGTTTTTGGATGAAGAACTTAGGGGACATAAATGGTAGATGACATAGGTCTCTGGAAAAAGTTGACTAGCTCTTAGCTAGAGGATGTCAACGTAGGACTTAGACGACACGATGACATATTGTTGTCTTAAGGATATGCTAGTTTTTGATACAGACAAAGAGTTAGACTTGTAAACATAAACTCGCAAAACCTTCTATCTATCTAGAATTCGAAGTATGACTATTTTACTAAGTTGAAAGAAAGCTAAAATGAAAGGAAATAACAACAAGAAGAATACTTTATGAATCTAGACTCAATTGATCAAAATGACAAAGAAGGTAAGATATTAACTCATAAAACTTGTCATGTGCTAAGAAGCCTCCCAAAAATCTTTACATGAACAACCTATACACGAGGAAGATGAGGAAAAATGTTGGGGTTGTTTCAAGGATTACTTCAATCAAACCCTCATCTTGGTGCTTCCACCTCCATGAACAACTGAATAGATAGAGAATAGACAAGATGTTTAATAAAATAGACAATACATGTGATAAAGAGAAACCCCACTATGGAGGAGGATCCATATCATGAAATAAATAGACAAGACAAGTATTTTAGAAAGTAGAAAAGATAAGATAGTACAACAAGAGAGTGTTACCAATAGTTTGTGGCTCCCTCTTGGCTTGATTGATAGGAAGTTGAATGCTTGCAAGAGAGCCTTGGTTATTGATGAGATGTGAATCTGATAGAGCTTTGTTGTAGAGAAGAGATGTAGAAGAGAAAAGAGTGAGAGAGCAAGTTGGAGAGTGAAAATGGTAAGAATAAATGAGAATGAAGGTGAAAGAGAGAGTTTTGTGAGGTTGCATGGGCAGGAAGATTCGTTGCACTCATAATTTTTCCATGATGAAACGTGTCATAGGAAAATTTCACAATATTCCCTCATTTAAACTTGGAAAGTTTGGGGATGCTAGCACACCACATGGATGTCTATGTGTCATGTAGGTGTCCAACTCACAACTTGCAAGAAATGATGTGGTGGACTACTAACACTTCAACCTTGTCCCTTATGGAGTTGAAATCATGAAATTTTGACTCATAAGGATTTTTTTTATAAATGTGGCTAGGTTCCATAAATTTAGCATGCCAAATGCACAAGTGTGAAATTTCCATGGGGTGTAATTTTATGACACTACACTAGCCCTTTCCAATTCTCTCTTTTTTAGCAACTTCCCATTTAATTATTTGTTGCTCCATTTCTATTCCTTCTCTTTCTTTTTCTTATATCTTTGTACCTTAGTTGTTTGTTTTTGAAGGTCTTTTTCAATTCTCATTTGCTCCTTTAGGTCCCTTGTTGCCATTGTTTCAAGCTTCCATTTTTTGTTCTGTTCTCTCTTCTTATCTTTCAACTATTGGATTTCCTTCTTTCTCTGCTCTTTCTCCATTAACATCTTCATGTAGTCATCTATTTTGAGGAGATGGGATTATTTGCTCAGTTGAATCCCATAGTTAACTAGATACTTGGATGTATCCCTAACAAGATGAAAAGGTAATTTCAAGAATTTGGAGATGTTTGAACCAATTTGGTCTCCCAATGGCATTGGAATATTGTTCATTTTTAATCTACACCTCACTAATAGTTTCATCAACATCCTCACCTCCTCCTAATTCAACATGTTCACATTCTCCACAATCAACATAAAAATGCATTAAGGAAGATAGGACCATGTTGTTTGGTGGAGATGGCATTGATAGAATTTGGTCTTCATCCACATTCAAATCAATATCAAGATCTGTAGCCCCCTCCAACAACCATGATGGATTGTCTATTGCATTGGGTAGAGAAAGTGACATGTCTGCATCATTATGCTAGTCTACCAAATTAGGTGTTCCTAGTGGGTATGTTGGTCTATCAAATTAGGTGTTCCTATTGGAGTATGGGTCTTACAAAATAGATGTTTCTATTGGACCATAAATTTCTTCTATCAATGGGTCAACTATGTTATCCACAAGGTTACCATGTGTCCCTTCAACTTCTATTTGTGGCACAACAATACTATAGAGACTCAAAATATTTTTCAGTAGCTAAATATTCCTCAAGGGAAGTAAATTGGAATGTCTCACTTGACCACATATCCTCCATTAATGCATTTGGATTTAGGGGTGAAATACATATCCTCTTAAAACTTTATTTTATGTTATCAACAATCAATGCTTTTTGAAATACAACACTTCCAAGCATTTCCAACTTTACACTTTTAATCTTTCGATTGGGATACTTACTCATCCATGCTACTCTTTCCTTCTTAAAATACGATTTAAATTATGCAAAGATGCTAATATCTTGGCTATAGCATGTGAGATGTGTGGGCTGGGAGGGTTAGCAGGTTAATGCCTAGTGACCTTGCTTTGTTAATAGTTGAGTTTAGACAACATGGCTACCATGTATATTAAATATCAATAGGTGTCTATTGATGGGTGACACATGCCCAAGTACAAAGCTAGCAAAGTTGTGTAGCCAATTGAGAAAAGGGTCTTTTTTCATCCAAGTATGGGGCTGAGTAGCCATACATGCACCTAGTTCACAATGAGCTATATAATTATTTAGATGTTTTCTACTCTTAAAAATAAAAACTAGTTATTTTTTGTCTAGTAATATTCACACAACATAAAATTGTTATCCACTACTAGCTCTTTGGTATAATGTATGAAACACTTTTTTTTCCCTTTTTTGAAAGCACTTACATTGCACCATTTCTTTCAGCTTGAATTCCAGTCCTATCATAGTTCCAAATATTTAATGGACCATATAGATTAATTATGTAGGCCTTTGAAAATGTATTATAGAATGTGGTAGCTGTTGAAATAATGATTCAAGCAGCTCCCTTCGAGTTCTTTTTGTACACATTCGTGCGCTGACCTGTGCGTCTTTGAGTTTATTCGGCTTCCCGGCAGGTTTTGATCTTTCCCTTTGCACATTTCTTACTTCGCAACTTCGGCTAGCGGCTCCCCTTTCGGGTCCTAAAATGCTGCGCTGGTCATCCACGTGTCTTGCCTACGGGGTTTTTTATTTTCTGTTGCTTTGTGTTCTCTTTGGGTTGCTAAGCCTTCCATAAAGGGCCAGCACTCCTAAGATTCTGAGAGGGGCCCACATCTTGGTACGTGGCGGCGTATCGCAAACTTTCCTTACAGGGATAGAATATGTAGCTGCGGGCTGCGAAATATTTCTGTAGGCCTTCTTTATTTTCTGGTGGGCCCTACCTTCAGCTACGTGTCAACGGTTCGCAGCCTTTTAATAGCAGCAGGGATGTGAACACCGCGGGTTGCGAAATGCGGCCACACGTCTTTCGCCACCCGGTTCATATGGCCTTCCCTCCATTTTCAAAGCGACCTCAGTCCCTTGAACACGTGTCGCTTATTCGCAATCTCTCGGCAGCAGTAGGAGGAGTTCTCATTCGGGTCATGATTTGTTGCCACGTGCCTTACACTGATTATGAAAGCAAGCTATGGGCTGGCTAAGTGGGATAGTGTTATCGGGTGCTGCTCGTCATGGTTTTCTGAAGCGGTGGGTGGCACTTGTCGCTTCGAAGCTTGGTTGGGACCACTGCCATCATTACAAAGGGAATGCCTACAACCGATCCACTGGATGCTGTGTTCTGACTGGTTGCTCTTGTAACGGCATTGGGAATATTCTTATTTGGGCATCATTACGGGAGATTGTGGGATCTTTCTGTTACGACTCTCCAAAGCGGTGGGATTTTTCTCTCCAGCTATATATACTCTCTCTGTTGAAGAGAGAGAGGTCCAAGATTTTTGAAAGAATACTGGTTTTAGCAAGAGACACCAGGCCTCTTTTGCATGTTTATTCGCAGGAAACTTTCAGACTGTGCCTATTGTTCGGCCTTTCTATTTTTCATGTTTTGATTAAACTGTAAACTGTGCTTCTTATTGTCTTAAGCACTTCATTTGAAGAGAATTCTATACATTGAATACAAACTTGCTTATCTAAATCATGTCTTAATGACTCTTCTTAGTAGTAAGAATGTATGCGATACTATTTTATGTCAATTAATTGAATTATTTATGCTATAGCTTTAAGTTTCTGATGTTTTGGAACATAACAATAACATTTAGGCCCTTAAGTCTATGATTTATCGTGCTTATCAGTAAGCTTTGGCGCATCACCCTTAGATTAATACTTGTTTCATTATATCCGCTTCCTTTTCCCTTTCCAAAACCCATTATAGAAGAAGTCGGCTTCTTTAAAACCCGGAGGTCACTTAGTTTGGCGCAAAGGGTCCCCCTTGAACTGAGTTTCCCATAAGGCTGCTTGTTATCTTCGTCAAATTTTTGAAGTCAACCCGGTTTGTCCTTTTATAGCACACTCGATGGGACCCAAACTATTAAATTGCCTTATAGAGGTGTATGAGCCATCGGCTGTAAACTAGATCGAATGCGCAAATAGCGGGTTTACTAGTGCCTCCATTAGGGATGATCCGGGCGACGCCATCGGTTAGTAACCGTTCCATTCCACCACCCTTTCCTCTCACCATGTTGCGGGCCGAACAGAAACTATATGGCAGGATCTTTGACCCATGGTAGCTCCGGTAGCGCTTCTTTGTTTGGAAGCTATTCGGTTCGACCTTGAAAGCTCTTCCCAAATTAGCGGAGATAACAAAAGCGCCCGTGAGCATTCGCGGGGATAGTGGCGGATGTATATGCGGTACATGGTATCCTGATGCAGAATGTAGCAATACGAGGCTCCTTCGCTGCGTCCTTCAAAGGAAAAGCTCACGGATTGGTACCCGAACGACTCCTAATACCATTCGCGCAGGATGATCTCGAGATCCATTCTATGAAAGGTTCTCAAATGGCGATCGTTCTTAGCTATATTATCGATTATCGAATCATCAGCGAGCACCCAGCGGGAGGCTCGGCCGGACTTCAATCTGATTTCACTCAAGTTGGTGGAGGATTCCACGTAACTATCCACTTTCGACTCCAGGGTGGCGTTCATGTTTTATCTGAAGTCCATCAATCCTGACATTTCTATGATGATCAAGTCTTTGGGAGGAGCCACTTTACTAGATGCATATGCCACCGCTATCAAAGCAGAGAATCACTTGATAGACTGCGGGAAATTTCCTTCTTGACCTGTTGTGCCGATATTTCCTGAGATATCAAACGCAGCACAAGAGGTTGCGTCGACCAGTGTGCCAGCGACTCCCCAGTCAGCATACTCATATGCAGCCACTCCCGAAAACTTGGCTTCCATATCGGGTCCTCCCAAGAATGAAATGGGCGACCTCAAGGAGATCTTGCGGACTATGGCAAACGATATAACAACTCTCAAGCGGAACCAAGCAATGCCTCCACGGCCTGCATATGAAAACTATCAAGGTGGGCTGCCTACCTATCAGCAAAATCAATATCAGAATGCGCCTCGCACTAATTCACCAGTGGCGGCTACAAACCAAATGGTTCTGGTGCCTACACCGCTGGCAGGTGCGTCGCTGAGCTCTAGTAGAGAATTAACCGCAGGACAAAACAATCTTATTGATGACATCAATCCATGGTGCTTCCCTTGCAACGATGCGCATATGCCCCGAAATTGTCCGCGTGGCAACTTACAACAAAGGGTAGCAGAGCAACGTAGTCAAGGTATTGCGACAGAGAACGGAGAGTACATATATGCCTCGGCAATGGAGAATGCGGTCCTTACCGCGCAAATATAGGGAATGTCCTTAGAGCAAGAGTCTGATATTGTTCCTGATCATGCGCTCTTCTCATGGATGGAAGATGAGGAAATGGTGTTTGCCAATGATACGTCCACAGCCGAAACGCTGCGGGTACAGTCTGACTATAACACGCGATCAAAAAGGAGATTCACCGATGAGCCTGTTGTTTCACTTTCGGACAGCCCGCAATGCAAAGGCATACCCGATCAAATTCCTGGCATTTCGACCGTCTCTTTGTCTTCTCAACCACGGAGGGAGATTGTTATAACAAAAGCAAAGGAGCAGAAATATATGAGCTCCTCGTCTTTTAATGTGGTGGAACAGTTAAAGAAATCATCTACTAATGTGTCTTTATGGGACATCCTAGCTATCCCGGAACAGAAAACCATGCTACAAAGGGCGCTTCAACAAGAGATCAGCTCAGTACCAACTCAGCCTTTGGCCAGTACCGAGGCGGTTTATCAAATCTCACCGGCTAAGGTTCTCGCAGACAAAGCGAAGGAGTCTCATGCGGAAGGAGGAGGTAGGCCAAAACCTCAACCCTTCTTCTTGACCCTCATTGTAGGGGAGAAACTATTACATAACGCTATGATTGATTCTGGCTCTAGTACAACAGTTATGCCAAAACTGATAGCCAAGGCCTTAGGGCTCAGCTACGAACCTATGAAGAAAGGGGTAATGCAGCTAGATGGAAATAAGGTTGATACTGTGGGCGTCATCAAAGCACTTCCGCTAACTCTATTTGCCTGCCCAAGTATCACGGTCCCGCAAGATACAGTGATCATAGATGTTCCACCAATGTTTGGTCTTTGTCTTTCTCGAGAGTCTACTTCGAAGGTGGGTGGATATTTGTCATTAGATTGGTCACATCTAATACTTAGGACCAAACATGGTGCGAAAATGAAGATTGAATCGGAGACTCTACATTCCGAACATGTGGCGGATGAGGCCTTGATCAATTTTGAAGCCGCACATACCTCCATCACCAAACAGGACATGTACAATGTCGAACTACTAGAGGAGGAGAAGGTGAGCGGAGACCGAAGTGATGAGGAAGATGCTCTGTTGAGTGAACACATAAACAATGATCCTTTCAGAAATTATCATGCTACCGGACTGGGCACATATGTGATTTATGATGAAGACCAAGTTCTTCCAAAGTTCGTCAAAGAAGCCGACGATGACCAAGCAAGTGAGCTGTGGACATTGTATTTTGATGGAGCGAGGAGCAAAGTTGGAGTTGGAGCAGGGGTATGTCTAATATCCCCACAGAATGAAAAGTTGTTGAGGTCGTTCCGATTCCAATTTTCCTGTTCAAATAACGAGGCTGAATATGAAGGGTTGGTCCAAGGTCTTAGCCTAGCGGAACGAATGGGTGTTAAGCAATTGATTGTGTTTGGAGATTCCGAACTAGTAGTTAATCAGGTCCGAGGAATCTCCGCAGCAAAGAATGTCTGCATGAGATCCTATCGGCACCGAGTTTGGGACCTGATTGAAAGTTTTGAAGCTTTCAACATCCTGACCATTCCCCGAACACAGAATGGCGATGCAGATCGCATGGCAGTAATCGGTGCTCAGTTTGATCCTGTCTCCGACTTGCTTCGGAACAAATATTCAGTGCGAGTGCTTGTTAGACCAGCAATCCCCGACAATGATCAGAATTGGCAGGTCTTTGAGAGCGATGAGCACATCACCTCGTTTATCCAACACTCTGGAGAATTCGCTTATCAACTTCAACCGAGAATCGCCGAAGCCTATGAAGGAAAAATTATGCAGCTTAAATCAAATAAACTTCCAAAAGGGTTAGTTACTCTCAAAAAAAAATTCGATTGTAATGACGCCCGAAATGATAAGCGGAAATTTGTGGCAGACAAAAGTGATTATGAAAACCTTCGGGTTTCCGACGACAGGAGCCTTCGGGTCGGAAAAGATGTCTCACAGCAAGATAGAGAGAGGCTTATCAGTTTCTGTGGGAATTATAGAGTAGTGGCCTGGTCCTACGATGATCTAGAAGGTTATGATCCTGGCATCATTCAACATACTATTGAGCTAACAGAAGGTGCGAAACCAGTCCGACAGAAACAGCGGCCGGTCAACCCTAAAGTTGAGGCCTTGATGGCACAAGAGCTAACCAAGCTAATTGAGTCACGTATTGTCTTCCCAATCAAACACAGTACTTGGGTATCAAATCTGGTACCAGTCCGAAAGAAAAATGGTGATATCCGCTTATGCGTGGACTTCCGAGACCTGAACAGAGCATCTCTGAAGGACCACTATCCATTGCCTTCTATGGAATCGATCCTCCAGACTGTAGCAGGATCAGAAATGTTCTCTCTGCTGGATGGCTTCTCTGGCTATAACCAGATTCGAGTTAAAGAAGAAGATCAGCACAAGACTACGTTCACTACGAAGTGGGGAACATTTGCATATGCTAAAATGCCTTTTGGTTTATCCAATGCAGGGGCAACTTTCCAGCGAGCTATGGACGTCGCATTTAGCGAACTGATCAATAAGTTTATCCTAATCTATTTGGATGACCTTACTGTGTTCTCTAAATCTAAAGATGATCATTTCGATCATTTGGAGTTAGTTTTTCAAAAGTGCCAAGAGTTCAGGATTTCCTTAAATCCAAAGAAATGTGTGTTCGGAGTACCCCAGGGTAAGTTGTTAGGGCATGTTGTGTCTAAAGAGGGTATTTCAATCGACCCCGAAAGAGTGAGGGCTATCAAAGGGAACTTCCCTTAGGTAGAAATAAGAAAGGTGTCAGTCTTTTCTGGGCAAAGTAAATTTCGTCAGTAAATTTATTTCCGATTTTGCGGGAATAATTAGGCCGATCACCCTAATGCTAAAAAAGGATCAAATTTTCAAGTGGACAACGGAGGCTCGGGAGGCATTTGAAAAGGTCAAGGAAGCGATCTCTGTAGCCTCAGTGTTAATTAATCCAGATCAATACAAAGATTTTATA
>VDFB02214111.1:0-14124 GCA_007258455.2 Sequoia sempervirens
AACTGCATGCGTTGATGTTGACAGTAAGGTCACGTGGTGAGGAGCACCTCATCCAAATTTCAAGACGATCGGAGCAGTGAAGCTATCAGAAACAAGAGGTTACCATTTATAGTAAACCACCTTCAGAAATGGGCTAAAAATAGCAGGGTGACTAAAAATGGCAGTGTTGACAGGACAACGAGGTTATAAGGATGCAGTGTGCAAAATTCCAAGTCGTTCTGAACTTCAGAGATGCAAAATCGGGAGGCTTACTATTTATAGCAGGGCATGGATAAGCTGGCAGAAGAAGGTAAAAATGTCTAAATCTGAGTTCCATCTAGCAAACACCTCCAAATGCGCCATGCTTGCCTTCAAGATGATCAAAAATATTCTATGAAATGAGTTCATCCTCCTGCCACCCCAAAATGCGCCCAAGTTGGTGAGGTGGAAGCATGAAAAATTTTCTAAGGCAAAGTTTCATCCACCTCCAGGGGTAAAATGCGCCCTCAAGGGATGAAGAAGTTTAAAAAAATTTCTAAGTATGAGCAATATCCTCCTGCCTTGTCTAAATGCGCCCTCCTCACAAAGCAAAATGATAAAAAATTTCTAAGTATCAACTCTCATCCTTCACCAAGTAAGAAATGCGCCCAACAAGCAAGAAGGTCAAAGAGGTCAATGAAGTTTATCCTTCACCCTTGCCTAAATGCGCCCATACTTCAAGTTCCATCCTCCTCAAGGCAAGAAATGCGCCCAAGCTAGAAATGGTCAAGGGAAGTCAACGTTTTCATCCTCCTCCATGGGAAAAATGCGCCCAAATGCATGCATGTGAAGACAAAACCAATGGCATGCAAAGAGACAAAACGTATGCATGCAAGGAGGGAATATTCCAAGTGAGTTAAAAGGCAAGTTTTAAAATCCACTTCATAATGCAAATCCGCCCAAGTGAGGAATAAGGTCAACAAGTCAAATGCTAGGCGTTATTCTCCTTCAAGCCCAAAATGCGCCCAAGGTGGTATGTTAAAGAGGATTTCTCCAAGGCGTCAAAGGTGATGAGTGGTATAAGTGTTAGAAAATATTGCCAAAGGGTGGAATTAAATTGCTAAGGCGTGGTAATATTATTCTCCAAATGCTATGCGCCAAGGATGGTGGCATGGCGATCGAAGTCAAAAATTTCCAGGGCGAAATTTTCAACAAGTTTTTCAAGATGATTTAAAATTTTTCTAAGGCACAAATATTTTCTCCCTTAGAAAATACGCCTAGACCCAAGGTGGTGAAATTTTTTTCCTGAAGTCCGAGTGAAGTTGCCAGAGATGAAGTCAGAAGGTGCCAACATTGCAGGATGAGTAAAAAAATTTTTTAAGGCAGAGCAACAAAATTCTCAGAGGAGATGAAGAAATGAAATAAATTGTTGAAAATTATTTTTCCTAGGGTTCAAAATCTGCAAAATTAAATGAACCCGCTCGTTGGGTACCCATGGTCTGGACGCTGCTCGAAGAAATTTTTCCTGTATCAAAAGATTATCATAAGGGAATGGATTTAAGGTTCCACAACTTGACGAGGATTCTCGATGGTTTTAAATGGTACTGATTGATGAATTTCCTATGAAATTGAAAAATTTTCAAGGCAAAATGAAGAAAATGTGTTTTCAGGGTGAAATTCTCCAGACGATGAATTTGAAAGGAACTGCCTAGGTGAATTTGCTCAAATCCTTCGTGAAGATAGTCTTCTTGAGCCAGAGATGGATAAAATCAATGTTGTCGGAGCTCCAGCAGGTGAAATGAATTTCTTGGGGATGCAGTTGAAGTTAATATTGTCAAAAGAATGATACGCCCTTGAGGAAGATAAAATTTGGCTAAGGCATGAAGAATCATGAAGAAAGCGGAAGTTGGCTAGTGGAAGCGATGAACGTGAGAATCTTGGTAAGTAAGTTGGATTTATATTATGAAATGTTCTGATACTCTTCTCCTCGCTTGTTTTGTAGGAGGAATGTCAAGGCCAGAGCACGATGACTTGAAGTGATGAAGCATGATGATATTACAACCTTCGGAAGGAGATAAAGTTATGAGTTTCACATGAAGGAAGAGAAAGTTGCAAGAAAATGGCTAAGTATTGAGGCTCAAGTAACAAAGAAGAAACGTTTTCAAAGCTTAAGATGGAGAAAAGGAATGTAAGTTCGAGCGAAGTCGAGGAGCAACATCAAGAAAGAAGATCGAGAACAGTGTGAACGCGTTTCAAGATTGGAATCTTCTAGAAGGATGATGGTGGACATTATGGCTCATTTATTACCCCACTCTCCTTTGTGGCGGTTTTTAGGGCAAATCTTGTTTAGGGCTGAGGTGGCACAATCTAGGCCATCCAGCCGATTGTAACCCTAGCCGTCTTTTGGACTAGGCTAGCAATATAAAGAGGGAGTCCCCCTCATTTGTAATCTCATTTTTTTTTAGAGGTAGAAGCAGAGCTTAGAGAAGGAGTAGAGAGCAATTAGATAGTTGATAGTATAGTTTAGATTGAAAAGGAAGGAAAGTCTTCCCTTTGGATACTTTGTAAGAAGTTGTCATGTATGCTTTCATAATAAAAGAATTTTCATTGATGGTGAATTCCTCTTTGTTGTGAATAGTTGTTGAGGCTTCTTCGTCCTTCCAATTCACGTAGCATCTTGAAGTAGCTTAAAGTAAAGTAGATTTCATTTCATGCAAGTACTTAGCAATTGTGGAATGTGGTGCTCGATTTGAACAAGGCTTCGTTCGTCCATACCACTAGCGGGCTTGCTGACGGTGGGTTCGCCTTGCGTGGTCAACTGGAACTTTGTGAAACTTAACTTCGATTATGGTTTGTATGTTGGCATGTGTCGTTGTGATGGTGTCTTCATGCTAAATTGTGATCTGAACATCTTAAGTCACTCCTTTGAAGATTGCACCAGTTCCGCGGAAGCTGTCCGAAGTGAGGCAAAACGGAGCTCTTGGTTGAAGCTTCAGGAGAATCTGGATCGCCAAGTCCCATACCTAGAGTAGACTAGACACTCTATCCCTAATCTCGAATTCAGTTCATTTCTCAGAATTAGGAAACTTGTGTCACCCGCCAAATCATTTGAATTAATGAAGCCTTATTCATCACCGCTGTCGCATCAGTCAACAATTGTGTAAGTCCCCTTGACATACCAGCAATACATGAACCAACTCGAGTTCATTCATCTCTTAAGGAACCTTGGAGTTGAAAGCATGATCTTACTCGCTAATCTTAGTGCATGTCAATACTTTGTCTGGCAGAGGATAGAGAACTGCTAGAGACTTTATTCAGGTTGGTATGGGTCTCAAAAACCACGCTAACAAGCCTGTTCCACCTACCCAAACTAGAATGTTGCTTGCCAATTTTCCATTCTATTTCCTCCTCCCTTTCTTCTTATTCCAGAACAAGCACTTGGAGGATGCAATCCCTAGTCTCATCACTTACTAGAACTATCTTCAAATTATGTAATAACTATAGTCCCAATAAAGTGCATTCTGCTGCCAAGTCAGTTTCAGGAAAAAAAATGTAGCCCTAATTTGTGGACTTCCTCCCAAAGGCTTGGTTCCTAGATATTACATCCCATCATAAAAAATAATTTTCATCAAGCCCATTGCCTTGAGAGAGTCTATAATGCCCCTACTTGGGAAATTCCTAATTTTAGGCCTGTAAAACAATATTATTCACTAAGAACTGATATTAGTAATATTAGGTAACAAGAACATATGACAATATTCAACACCATACATAAACATTATAATATTTAGACCAATAAATCATAGCTAAAACATCATAATATTTAGATCAATAATTCATAGCATCATTAATACTTGAATCAACACATCATAGTATATTTCTTATAGCAAATCACATTGTGAATTCATTGGAAATGCTTTCAAGCGACAATCTCAAGGTTGGTCATCCTTGTATTGTGAGAGCATGGAAGGTGGGTCACCCTTCCATCCCTCAGTCCATCTTGGAGGCTGGCCATCCTCCTTGAACAAGCCCAAGAGCATGGAAGGCTGGCCGTCCATTCCATCTCTAGGTGGTGTACTTGATAAGAGCATGAAGGCTGGTCGTCCTTCACCTCTCGTGAACTTGGAAGGCTGACTGTCCTTCCTATTTGCAAGACACTTCACAAATTCAAGACATGATTCCTCAAGGAATTTGCAAGATTATATCTAAATAAGTACCTCTTGATGAAATGATAAATTTACACTTAATTGGCTGCCACCAATTATATTTCAGAATATTATCAATGGCTATTCACAATCTCTATTCCAAAGAGATGTCTTATATTTCTGATTCTTATTTCTCCCTTTTCTCTCTTGATATGGTCTCCAAAGGAAATGATCTCCCTTTTATATCTTATTATTGAGAGAGTCACCACCTTTCATATTTGAAGTAGTCACAACCTTTCATATTAGGAGTCACATAATATTTATTCTTAATTGATTCATTGAATAATGTTATGGATTTCTTTCTCAAATTAAATGCTCTCCCTTTTATATCTCAAGTTTGAGGGAGTCACACCTCTTCACCTATACTGCCTTTGTAATAGTTACAACTCCTTGTTGCTGCATTTGGAGAATAATAAGTTAATTTGCTAGTGCTTCTGTCTATTACTTGTAATCAGTCATAATAATTCCTCACCATTCCTTTCCTTCTAGATCTACCTTCCTTATATACTTTATCTTGCTCAAGGGACACAAACCTTCATATGCTGGTTGACCATTCTTAACAACTTAATCTTTATTTAATGCCAGTTTGGTGTAATGTTAATTATCTTTATTGATTTCTTTTGTAACATAGGCTGCAGAAATTTAGGAATAAAACGGGACATTATAGAGTCACTAACCCTTTCCAACTCTATTTGATTAAGGAGAATGAGGAAAATCCCATAGTAATAAGTCTTACTGCCAATGCACACCTTCAAAAATTCCAGTCCTTTGCAAAACACATGAAATCCAAGGAAACCTCAATTGACGCCACCCTTGCAAATGTTAATAACAGCCTCTAAGGATTTCAAAGGTGCTGGAAGCCAAATGTGAAATATCCGACTAAAAGAAAAAAGATAATTCCTGGGCATCGACCTGCTCTGGAGGAATGTTCCACGATTCTTCAAGCCTGTAAAGTCCTAAATACTGCGATTGTTGCATTGGAATCCATGAAGGAATTATTTTCCATTGTGTGCCATTAACACCAAGCCACAGGAGGGCAGCTAATGTGCCAACACAGTTATTTGAATTTCCTTTAAAATAATCAATTCTCCAATTTATTGGAGAAGTGGTCATTTGTTTCTTCTAGGACTTTTTGGAACCCCTCTTCTTGCTGCATTCAAGGATCATAGTTAATTTTACATGCTTTGCTACTAGAATAAATAAATAAGAAATAAGGTCTCCCAAGCTTTCTATGATTTTAATTTTAGAGATATAAAGAAGCAGCACACCATAAAGAAAACATGACGCATTGCAGTCTGAACACTTAATGTTGAAAATTTCTTTTGCTAAGTTCACTGTCTCTATGAATCTCCTCTCAAAATCTTTGACAAGCTCACCAAATCCAACTGGATACACCACAACATGTAACATTATCCACGTTTCTGTTTCTTGTATCTGTTGATGTGTTTTTCATGACCGCACCAACACAGAATAAAGTTACCAACGGCGACTCCATTCTCTCTTGAACAAAATCTCTTGCATGCTAAGATTGCTAGAAAGATCATGCATTCAACTCCAAGGTTCCTTCATGCAGTGGATAGTCTCAGTTGGCTCGATGTGATTTGCTGGTATTTCAAGGGGACTTACAAAATTGTTCAACAGCGGAGAAAGGAATTTGAATGCTCGAAAGGTTGGTCTATAAAGCTCTTGTTTCCTAAACTAACCAGAAAGTACTGAATTAAAACGGGTGCAGGGATAGAAGATGCTATGGACTAATCTACGTGTGGGACATGGAGATCAATTTTCACAAGCCTCAACCAGATTCCGCTTTGCTTCACTTCGGACAGCCTCCACAGAACCGGTGCAATCTTCAAGGGGAGTAACTAAAGATATTCAGATTACAATTCAACAATGAAGACACCATCACGACGACGCATACCAACATGAAGATCGTAATCGAAGTTAAGTCCACAAGTTTCCAGTTGACCACGCAAGGCGAACTCACCATCAGCGAGCCCACTAGTGGTATGGATAGATGAAGTTTGCTCAAATTGAAGACCACATTCCACAATTACTATCTACTACTTGCATGAAACAAAATCTATTTACTTTACTCTAAAATCCTACTTGAAGTAGAAGGATGAAGAAACCTCGCTAGCTACTCACAACAAAAGACAAGATCATCATCAATGAAAAATCTTTTTATTGAGAGAGTGTTCACAACAATTTCTTACAAAGTTTTCAAAGAAAAAATTTTCCTCTTCTTCAAACTATTCATCTATCTACGCTAAGCTACTTCTAAGTTGTTCTCTATCTTCCTATATCTCTATTTCATCTCTATTATCTGATCTAATAATTTACAAATGAGGGGGATGCCCTTTATAGTTGGCCCAGTCCAATGGACAACTCAGATTCAATTACAATGAAGGGCTTAGATTGAGCCACATAAACCCTAACCCTAAAAACTGCCACCAAGAAGAGTGGGATAATAAATGAGCCATTAATGTCCACCATCCTTCTAGAAGATTCCTGTCTAGAAATGTGTTCACATTGTTTTTGGTCTTCTGACTACAAACTAGATGAGTTTGGTCATTGTGGCTTCAACTTGAGGCAGGTGGTGTGCACCTTCTCGACCAACTCCAAGGCTACAATTTTCTCCTGCTGATGACATTTTCTCCTTCCTGCCACTGTCTTGAGTTACAGTTAAGCATGTCGGGAGAACATTCCTCCTGTCATCGGTTGACTTTACACCTCTATGAGAATTTTCTACTTTGTTCTTCAATCTGTCATGATGTTAGTCTCCAACACCTGGGCCTTCATCTTTTCCTCCATCTTGAACTTGAAAGATTTTCTTGTCTTGGATTCAATCATTCCTCCTTGCCACTCGCCTGACTGCGTTGGGTGCAACACTGGCTCAACACTTAGCCATTTCTTCCAAGTACTCGCTCCATCTCCCCGAGTCATCATGCCTTGGCCTTGGTGTTCACCCTGCAAAACAAGCAAGAGAAGAGCATCAGAACACTTCATAATATAAATTCACCTCACTTACCTGATTTTCATGCTTTGACTTCCAAGGTCTGAGTGATCTCCGGATTTGATAGGGTTCATCACTTTTCTCTAGCAAACTTTTCCTTCTTCATAGCCTTTCAACACCTGTGCATTTAGGGACCTATGTCTGGAGTTTGTGCCTTAGAAATTTCTCTACCTTGAGGGTGCATTTGGAAACTTGATGCGTGAGTTTCACTTCATCTGCAAATTTTTTGTGCCTAAGACAAATTTCATTTCCTGCTTGTGAGCGTGTTTCACCTCATCAACATTTTTCAACATAATTTATCCTTCTGGTGATAACAGACTTAGGCATTTTCATATTTTATTCCTCTGCCTTAGAAATTTTTTATTTCCTATGGAAAATTTCATCAAGCAGGCGCCTGAGTAAAATCTCCATCTTAAAGTCTCAAGCAAGGCGTGAAATTTTTTAAAATCATCTCCTTGTTGAAGATATCCGGTACCCAAAAGAAAATTCCCTTTAGAAAGCATCAAATTCATGTGTCTACGAACGAAGGGGTTCATTTAATTTTTGAATTTTAACCTTAGAAAAATATTTTGCCATCAAATTTATCTTCATTCTTCATCTCTAGGCGTATTTTCTTGCTTTGTCTTGACAATCCTCTTCAACCTCATGAAGCTGGCGCATTTTGATGTATCAACTGCCAATTCATCCATGCCTTAGTGAATTTCATCACTTCTTCAAGCTTAGGCATATTTTCCCCTAGAGGTGGAATTTTATGCCTTAGAAAAATTTCAAATAACATCACTAGCATAGGTACATATAGGGGCTTCCACTTTCAATTTCCAATACTTAGAACATTTTCCAACTCCTTCCACAAGTCAAGGCGCATATAGAGGTAACTACTTCAAGCTTTGAACACTTAGAAAATATCAAACTTCCTCCTCAACTCTTAGGCGCATATGATCCTTCAAGCTTTGAGTTTATTTGCCTTAGAAATTTTCAACATTCTTCTCTTCAAGGTTGGGCGCATTTAGGAGGTCAAGCTTCAAGTTTAAATGCCTTAGAAACTTTTCTAACTCTTTCACCCAAGTTGAGGTGCATTTCACCATGTCTACTTCCAATTTCAAGCACTTAGTAAAATTTTCCATCAAACTCAAGTAGCCAAGGTGCATATGAGGGCAAATTTTCAACACTTAGTAAATTTTTACCCTCCTTCCTTGCTAGGGCGCATATGAGGGTAGGAGCTTCCAATTTGCTCATGCCTTAGAATTTGTTTTGGTGCCATCATGCAAGTTGGGCACATTTTGATGGGTCTCTTGCCATTTACCAATACTTAGAAAAAATTTCATGTTTCCTCACAAGCTTGGGCGCATATCAAGGGGTCTAGAGGAACTTTTAACACATAGAATATTTTCTCATCCCTATCTTCTAGCTTGGGCGCATTTGAGGTGTGGAGGTGGAATTTCCATGACTTAAACATTTTTCTATCACCTCTTCCAGATGATGGCACATTTGAGGGGTCAAGCAGGAAGTTTCATGCCTTAGCTTATTTTCCATCACCTTCCTTAACATGAGGGCGCATATAGGGGTAGGAGGAGGAACTTCAACACTTAACCTTTTCAACGTCCTTCAAAGCAAGATGAGATGGGCGCATTTGGGGCCCCAAGGAGGATTTAACTTTGACTTACGTCTTCATGAAGTGTGGGCGCATTTGGGGGTAGGGGCAGGAATTATCAATGACTTAGAAATTTTTTTCCATCCTCTTCATGAAGAGTGGGCGCATTTTGGGGGTCATGCAGGAATAAGCCAACACTTAACTTTTTTTTTTTTACGCTCCGTCTTGAGGTGAGGGCGCATTTTGGGTGTCAAGTAGGAACTTCTTCAGACTTAGAAAATTTTTATCACCTCTATTTCTCCTTGAGGGTGCATTTTGGGGTAGGAGCAGGAATTTCATGCTTGGAAATTTTTTCATCTTCCTGCCATTCTCATCTTGGGTGCATTTGAGAGGGGGTGAAGGAATTTGTTCAGACTTAGGCATTTTTCTAGCTTGCTCGCTCCTGTTTACTGTATTTAGTAAGCCCTCTGATTTTCCTACCTCTGAAGCTTTTGGATTGATCTGAAATTTCAACCACAGGACCCTCATGACCTAGTTGATCTGTTCACATTGCCATCTCGTGCTGACTTGCTATTTATAGCATGTTTCTGGAGGTGATTTACTATTTATAGCAACTGCCTAATTTTGAGACTTCCACAACTCCGTTCAGCTTGAGATTTGAATGACGTGCTCCTCATGGGATGACCTGCTTGTTCACACTGGCGCCTGCTGCTGACTTACTATTTATAGCCTGTTTCAGAAGTGACTTACTATAAATAGTAAGTGCTCCGATTGCCCTCAAATTTTATCAGTGGATAGCTTGAAAGATACTGATCACAGTGGGATACACCGGTTTTCGGAGATTCTGGCATTTGACCCCTCATTTTGGGTCCCGAAGCTGGAAAACCTAATTTGACTTGCATGTCAATCAAATGACCTCTGTTTGACCTCGTTTTTGTTGCACTTCGCTCTGTTCGTGATACTGAGGTGCTAGGCAGCCTCCAGAATGATCCTACTAAAAATAGTAAGTCTCCGAAAAAGTGACCAACTCCGCCTGCATGTCACATCACTGCGTAGCTCTTGAAAAACCCATAAAAAATAACCTGACATGCGCTGAAAAGTCCTGCATGCAAACCCTAAAAATAGCCTCGGAAGATAGCTTTGAAAAAGGTCCTAATCCTGGTTTGTATGTTACACTACTGCGAAGCTTTCGAAAAACCCACAAAGAATGTTCAGACATGTGTAGAAAATTCCAACATGCAAACCCTAAAAATAGCCTTTGAAGGCTGAGTGTTGAAAGTTATCATCTCACTTTGCATGTGATATCATTGCATAGGTCTTAGAAAACCCAGAAATATTCTCCAGACATGCGTGAAAAACTCCAACATGCAAACCCTAAAAATAGCCTCTAAAGGCCGAGTGTTGAAAGTTATCATCTCACTTTTCATGTGATATCATCGCGTAGGTCTCAAAAAACCCAGAAATATTCTCCAGACATGCATTGAAAAACTTTGCATGTAAACCCTAAAATCAGCTCCTGAAGGTGGTACTTGGTAAAAATAGAAAGTTGTCTGTTTCAGCTCAAAACTTGCAGACAAATAGCTTGACGTGCTCTGGATGTAGTGTGATGATGAGAATTTCAAAAGTGCTGAGAAAAATGTCCCAAATTAGGTACTTACTAAAAATAGTAAGTTGTCAAAATTCAATGAAATTTTGTTGGGGACTTGCTGGAAGCATGCTGACTGTATTGCCAACCTCAGATCTCAATTCATTCACTCCATTTGACTCCAAACTGGCTGAAAGATTCAAAACTCTAATTCTCAGACTTAGCCAAAATTTCACATCAGATGGCCGCATCCCCAGAAAGACAGACAAAACAAGAGAGAGACAACAGGAAAACTAACTAAAATCAAGCCAAAAGTCTGAAACGAAGCAAAAATTAGGGGGTCCCCATTTGCAATGGGGCGATGTGTCAAAAGGTCACAACAATATCTACAAAAGACACAATTCACACAAATTGCGGAAACCCTACAAGAATAGCTTAATTTCTTTAGGATGCCCACTAAGGTAAAATGAAAATCAATGTCATGAACTGGGAGAAAAAAGGAAAAACCTGATGAATGCCAATGAATTCAAAGCACATGCAAGTTAATTTACTCATCATCCCTGCTAAGTTCAAAGCCACTTTCTTGTGAAGCAGATTTGAGGGCTTTTAAGTTTTTTCCATCCATCCAGCTTATGAAGGTTCCTGCATATATTTTCATGTTCAGAAAATGCCGCAGCATATACTCCTCAATGTGACAGAGGTCAGAAGGCTTGACGTGATAGAATACAAGAATGAATAGTGACCCAATAAACTGCATTCTGCTGCTTAGTTACATGAAAAAAATATAGACCACTTTGTTGACTTTGTCTCTAAAGGTTAGTTCCTAGATACAATCTCTCTTCAATAAAAATAATTATCATTGAGCCCATTGCTTTGAAAGCCACTAACCGCTTCCATCTTTGTTCGAATAAGGCCAATGAGGAGAATCCTATACAGCCTTCCTTCCAATATAGACCTTGAAAATACCAGTCCTTTGCAAAACATGTGAAATCCAAAGAAATTTCAATCTATGTTGCCCTTACAAATGTTAATGACAGTCTGCAAGGGCTTTCAAATGTGTTGGAAACCAAAAGTGAAATATCCAACAAGTAATTGGGCTCACGCTAATGAGCTGTTCAAATTTTTTTTATAAATCTGCTGATTACTAATGAGAAATATTTGGGAATAATCAAATGGCTATTAACTTGTTGCAACAAATGAGTAGTCTGCCTTCAGCCCTTAAGGAAAATCTCTAGAACCTACTGAACTAAACAGGGAATATTGAATGGCTGTTCAGCAATGACAAAACCAGAAGAGAGCTTGTTGGGGTTATTTAATGCAATGAATAATAATTGGTTGCAGAAAGGGTAATCATTGCTGTGAACTTCTCTATGGCAGAGTATGCACCTGTCAATGAGAATTAGATGACTATTCCTTGTGCATATGCCAGAGGGGATGGTTGAGGATGGAATTGGAACATTCAACAATTGGATGGAAGAGATACTGCAGCCACAGCCCTCAGACAGCAACATGCTATTGCACACATGCTCGCCAAGACTCTAAAGATGAACCTTTCTAGCTAAAAGCAATGGCATGCCCTTTGTTTTGCATATTGAACAAAAACTATGTATGCTTATACTGTGTTCTAGGTCTTCTTAGATTCTTTATACCGTACTGTACTGAGAAGGTGAAATCACATAGTATTCTAAATTTACATTGTAAGGGTGCTTGTGCAAAGATTAAAGCTTGCATATTTTAGGTGTGGAACTATATGTGAGCTTTTAATATTCCTGGAAAATATGAAGTTTGTTGTTTTATTTGATCTTAGCAGACCTACTAACAACTGAAGAAGATACTGCTGCCGGTTATCTTGGTTGTAGTTTCTCTTTTGTTGGAGCTTGGGTGCTTGATGCTTAAGGAAAGCCAGGGACATATTGTAGATTCCTTGATTTGAAAGTTTTGGGGAAAAGATTAGAAATGAACTGTTTCTTGAAAATTTAGAATGAGTTTTGTTGTATTAAGCTGAAGCTATGACAAATTTGGGGCTGCAATTTTCTAGATGACTGAAGTCTGAAGCAACACTGGAAACTATTCAAGTTCCTAATGTTGCAGGCTATATAATAGCTAGACCGAGGTCTAGGAGGTACATTGTAAGTACTTTTATTAAGAACTGCAGACATATATTCGTGTATGGTGCATTCAGTTGAAATTAGCTTGTCAGTAGCAATAAATTCAACAAGAAGTTTGGAAGCTTACGTTAATTGAATGAGGTTATCAAACTGTCTAATATGTAGGACAGTGTGGTCCTAATGCAACAGAAACAGCGGAATCTTAAGCCTGAAAAAAAAAAGTTGGAACTTCACAATATCTGAAGTACGATACTACAAAGACCAAATGAAAGGTATCTGATTGAGGGAACTAGAAGAACATGTGACTTGTAGACATGCATGCAGTTTAGATTGCACTTTAGATTGTTGGGTTAAGTTAGAAGTTGTGCCCATGGTGATAGATATCATGATTGGGCAATTTTCAGTTGGAAGCAAGGTTAGAACATGATTGTAGTGAATGGATTTTGGTAATCAAGAGAAAGTAAGTATCGGGGGAATTGAATGGTTAATGGAGGTCAGTTGGGAGCAGATTGATATTTGACAAAAATGATGTAATGGTAGTAGTAATACTAATCATTAGTTAAAGAATGTGTGATGATTATTCTCACGAATAGCATTGGGATTGTTCATTTGTCAGCTGCAAACTGAAGAAATAGGTCAAAAATAAAATGAGCTTCGTGTATGTTGTACCCAAACCAAATTTTTGCTTCATCAAGGCATTTTGCATTAAAAAGTCTAAACTTTGCTAAAATGAGTAAAACAGTTTTGGGCAATATCAAGCATGGAGTTTTTGTCAATATTTTGTCAGTCAAAGTCAGTTTTATTGATCAGAACCTGAAGCAGAGACTCAGAATGGAGCTTTTCACGATGGAGGAGCGTCTCACGATGGCGTTTCACATTACACACGGTCATTTCAGTGATCGAAACGGAGTTTTTAATGGTCAATTTATGAAGATTTTTCAAAGGAAAAGTCAGAAAGTGCAAGTATAGCCCAAGGGCGCCCAGCTTGTTGAAGGTCAAGATCTTGTTTAAAATGTTCAAGAAGCCAGTCAATCTCTTCAGAATCAGTCTGGCTGCTCTATTTGAGCTATCCGGCGCGAGCATGTAAAGACTCAAAGCTCCAGGAGCCAAAGAATAAAAGGCGGAGTTGGAATGCCTAAATTTCCGGATGTGAAATTTGTCTTTTGGTGGCCTCCTGGCGGCCCATCTTAAAGGGGGTGGAAATCTTGGCATTTCAATGGCCAGGATATAGTCAATTTGTTCACCGACTAGTTTGCTTATCCAGCGAGATATCAAACCACTGATCATCCAGAAGTTGAGAACCCGGTGGCGTTTAATGCGAAGATCGGCAAGAGAATGGGTTTTCAGATTCTGAGCTTCTCGTTTGTTCGATGCAAGTCTGACCGAGCTGGTTTTAGAGACCAGCAGGATGGCGAAATTTGCAGACAAAGTCTTCTTGACATCAATGCTATTCTAGCCCAGCTCCGCGATGCACCATCCTGCTTGTCAATCCGACGTTCCAAGTGATCGTGGCGGAGATTCTACCAAGCACGTAATTTCATGGGCGAACCAACAGAAGATTTGTAGTGTATTTTTACAGTCCAGAGGCGCTTAGCCTTTAGGCATGTCAGATGAGCCCATTCGCGTTCGAAGTCTTGACGGCTATTGAGCGTAATCATTTTATC
>VDFB02214112.1:0-16180 GCA_007258455.2 Sequoia sempervirens
GAATTCATGTAGACTGCCTAATTTTTTTATTTAAATAAAACATTCAAATCTTTTGTAAGGGTTGCAATATATAGTTCAAATTAATGGGATAAAATTTAAGGGTCAATTAAATTGAAGATAATTAGTTTTCACAATGTTTTTAACTAAAAATTTTATATTTTACAATATAATATTATTATAAAAATTATAATTGTATTTTATCATACAAAAAATTATAGTTGCTAGTGAAAAATAAATCAAAGGTTAAAATCAATTTCTCACTAATAAACATTGCAATATTATTTGAATCACTAGTTTTCTTTTTATAATTAAAAATTAAATTTATTATGAATATATTTAAAAATCAAAATAATTGTGTCTTTCATCACAAAATTAATTTAATATATTATAGATTAATTTCATATAATATATATTAAAAATAATCTAATTAAAATATATTCAATGATTAAAAAAATATATATTAGATTATTAAAAAATTAAAATATAATACTATAAAATTATTGTCTAAATATAATATTATAAAATTATTATTTAATATATTAAATTATGTATTAAATGTTATATATGTTACATATTATAGTATATATATTATAATATAATGCTAAAGTTAATATATTACATGATAATTTAATATATTAATATAATATTGTAAAAATAAATTCATAATATAATATACTAAAAATCTATTAAATGTTATATATTATATAGTTTATATATTTTAATTTGTAATAAGTAAATAAATTTTTTAGAATGAAGAATATCTTTGTTTCACTTAAGTAAAAAAAACTAGAATAAAAGGTAATTAATTTAAAGTTCGGGAAAATAAATTTTGAATAGGTAGAAAAAATTAAAATTGTTAAAACATTTTTGATAAGTTCATTCAAATGCAAAGATTAACTTGATAATGGAGCCTAGAAAATTGCAATTGTGATAATGGAGCCCGGAAAATCGCCCTTATCGCTCAAAAGTTTTGAGCCAATTATATTTCAGAAAATTAATTTTAGACATTTGTTTTGTTAAATATTTTGCATATTTACTTTAGATTTATTCAAATATTTATCAAATAGAAAATAAATATGAATTATGATTTGTTTAAATCAAAGTTTTTAATAACTTGTTAAGGAAGATGTGTGCTTATAGTTCCTTTGTAAGACTAATAATAAATCTAAAAAATCTAAAATTACTATTATAATTAACAATTAACAAAAGTTTCTAAATTCATATTAAAATAAATGTTTCAAAAATATTTAAAAGTTAAAAAATTATTCTATTTTGAAAGATTCTAAACTAATGTATATTTTTAGAAATGCGGAGCCTATATGTCGCATCCATGCATAAGATGGCATCCCATGATTGTATCTTACAACAATTATTTGGCAATACACAACATTCTATATTCAAGCTAGGAAAAAGGAAGTAAAGAAATATTAGTTCTGCGATGGAACTATAGGGATGGCCAAATCTTAACTAGTTATTAATAATTCTCTTTTTAACTGAGAGCTCAAGCATTTTTTTATTTAGTTTTTTTTTTATTAATGTGCTTCCATTGCTTCCATTACTTCCATTTCACGAATTTTCTACGCAATGACCATAATAAAAAAAAAAAATTATTTACTTGTTTATTAAAGTTATTCTTTAAATAAAATTGGTGTCTTAAACATCTTTTACATTAATTTTTCTAATAATAGGTAGATTAGTCTATAAATATTAAAAAATATTTTTTATTAAATGCATGTACCTATCTTACATGATTAAAATCAAAATTTATGTCCATGTTTTATATAGTAAAAAAATAGTTTACTTTTAAGTGAATAAATAACTATATGTTGTTCTCTCATTTATTCACTTTTCTATACATAGATATTAATATTTAAAATTTATAAGTTGGTAGCTAATATGGTTGTAGAAATAAAATTTATAGGTATACTTGTCTATAAATATTAATAACTAATTTTCATTAAATACATCTACCTATCTTAAGTTATTAAAAGCAAAATTTATATCCATATTTTTATAAAGTAAAAAAATAGTTTACTATTAAGTGAATAAATAACTATATGTTATTTTCCCATTTATTGACTTGTTTATACATAGATATTAATATTTAATATTTATTTCATTTATAAAAGTAGAAATAATGACCTAATTAATACAAGCACCTCCAAATTGATATATTGATGTATTTTAGATAGATATATACTAAATATAAAATAAATAAACAATTTATCTTCATTTAAAAATAAATAAGTAGTATAATCTATTTATGTCTTTTTAGATAGATATTTAAGATATGTAAGATATCTATATAAAATTTAAAGTAAATAAATAATTTGTTTTTATTTAAAATAATAAAATACAAATAAAATGTATGATCTATTTTTTTTACTATATTTATTGCTTCCATACTTTAACATAGATTTATCTAAGATATCTATATATTACTAAATACTTTTCTTTAGAAAAAATGTACTTTAACATTGCAAAAGATAAATATTTAATTTATGTTATATGTCCATTAGTTATTTGAATCCTAAAATCAAGATTGTAAAGTGCTCTCTGCCCTACAGTTAGGTCTAATTCTATCACAGGCTTTGTCACCCACCAAATAGGTACTTATCATTTGTGACATTGCTAAAATTTATCAAACACAACTAATTAAAACATAATAATTCTATTACTATTTGGCAGGAACTTCGCTGCCCTGCATTGTTAGTTCCTTGCCAAAGGAACTATAGGCACGGTGAGATCCTAACTAGTTATTAATGTTTTGAACTTCAACCAATCAAAATTAATTATTTTCTTTTATACATTATATTTGAAGTTTTTTCTAAAGTTAAATGCATGTTTTTTAACTTTTCTAATTTTCAAAATTATTTTTCTTGAATATTATTGGCTAAAAAATTTTAGGCGATAAGGGCGGATTATGCGGAATTGAGTATAATATTTTTATTTTGCAATTTCATTGGCTTTTTTAGAGGCATTTTTTTCGCCACTTCTCAACTAATATTTGCACATTCGAGATGCAAAAATTATGGCAAAGTTAAAGTTAGAAATGTTAATTTATAATAATTACAATATCATTCATAAATATATTTCTATAACTCATTTTTATTTTGCAATTTTATTGGCTTTTTTTTTTTTGCCACTTCTCAACTAATATTTATACATTGGAGATGCAAAAATTATGACAAAGTTAAAGTTAAAAATGTTAATTTATAATAATTGCAACATCATTCATATAAATCATTTTTATTTTGCAATTTTATTGACTTTTTTTTGCCACTTAAATATTTATTAATTCATTATTCTAGTTAATATTGATTCATTTTATTTGTTCAGATAAATGTTTAGGAGGAAGATATATTGATTGTTTAATTATTATAGTTAAAATTTATTTTATAAGATAAATATATAGAAGGAAGGTAAATTTATTTATTTTTTCTAAATTTTTATATTTTTCATTTTTTAGAAAATTTCATTTTAATTATTTATGCAAAATTATTTAAGATAAATATTTTGAAAGAAGATAAATTTCAATACATTTTTAATATTTTTATTATTAAAGTTCTTATTATTATTATTTCATGTATAATTTTATATGGGTTAAGTTTTTATATTTGAATATTTTTAAAATTATTTATACAAAACTATTTAAGATAAAGTGACAAATTTAAATATATTTTTTATATTTTCCATTTTCTTAAAAAAGTAAAATTCATTAAATATTTTAAATGATTTTGCATAAATAATTAAAAAATTATGAAAAAATTAATAAAATTATTTACTTATTATGAAAGCATACATATTTATTAGAAAAATTTATATAAAATAAATAAAATAAAATATAATCAATATTTATATAAAATAATATCATATAAATCCTAAACATATAGAATAAATTTATTAACATATAACAAATATATTATAAAATAAACAACAATGCCTAAATAAATTAAAATTAATTATTAACAAATTTAATATTTACTTTTTGAAAACTCGTGTTAGTAGTTTTGAATGGGATTTGAATGGGATAACCTATGGGAGTTGTTCAATTTTTATAACGGATTCTTGCTTTAATTTGGTGTGCAACCGTTTTCTATTTACAAATTATATATACTCGGTAGATATTCAAACATAAGTGATAAAATACTTTTTCATTTTGTAACATAGGGCACACAATTGTGCTTTCCTGAGTACATCACTAATGGAGATTAGGAATTGTAACCTTAAACCTAACCTTGATTGAATAATCTCATTTAATACTGAATAATCTCTCCAGTATATTATATAAATTAATATTGAGATATAAAAACTAGTATATTTAATAATTGCATATTTTAAAATAAATCTTTTTATTAAATCATCGTGCTTACAAAATCTATTCCCATCAAAATCATCTAGAAATTGAACTATACTTACATTTTACACATAAAATAAAATTTATCATAAATTAACTACATGAAAATTTTATAGAAGAGTACAAACCTTTGTGTAAAATCTATAGTGAAGAGAATTATAATAATTTAAAATTGATTAATTTACCAAATTTTGAAAGAGAAAATTGTAAAGCAATTTGGTCAAATTAGGTTTAATTGAACGCGTACTGAATATAATATGAAAAGGCCTCCATATTTTCTATGTATTTTTCAAACCATGTGTCAAACATGGGAATCAACTATATGGAATTCTTCATTTTATTTTTTTTGAAATTATATCAATTTTTTTAACCTTTTTAATTTTTGCAAAAACATCTCTTTTGTTTTATTATATATTTTTTATCTTCATATATCTTAATTATTAATATTTGAATTTCTATTATACATATCTTTTATTATATCTCTTTCTTGTTTTATTATTAGTTCCTACCAAGGGAACTATAGGCACCACATGTTTCTTATCTCGTTATTAATAATTCTATTTTTGACAAATGAGAGTTCTTTTTTTTTTATTTAACAAATATTTATGTATTGTTAAAGTAACATGCAAAATATATAACAAAACATATTTCATAAATTAATTTTCTCAAATGTAATTGGTAGGAAAGTTTTAACAAAACATATTTCATAAATTAATTTTCTCAAATGTAATTGGCAGGAAAGTTTTGCCTGATAAGATGGATTTATGCAGATCCATTATCATAGTGGGGATTCTAATGACAGATGGAAAGGGAAAATTCAGCAAAAAAATTGGAACCGTTATCAACTATGATATTATTTCAGCTTGGACAGTTTGAAAATCATAGCAAAGAAAGCAACAACTATAATATTGTGTGCACTGGCGAGAGGAATTTGGGAATTTCGATAAACATACTTACTTCAAATTTTATTGTGAATGCATATTTCACAGGTATTGAAGGGAATTGTTCAAATTCCATGTTATATTTTGCAGACTGTTGAGATAGTAAACTGGTTTATCTCAGAGACATCTCCATGTCTAACATTTAAGATACATCTTTTTCAGGTCTAACAAAAAGATTATTGATAAGTAGGAGGTATTTTTCCACAGCGTGTCAAATTATGATATTGCTATCAGGATTCAACCGTGTAGTTTCGAGTCAAACTCATTGACCCATGTTTCATGAGTAGTGGTTCAACATGAACCCATCTCTCATGATATCGAATGGTCCACTTAGCACTCATTGCATCTAGGTGATGCTCACAGAGGTGAAGCACTGGTCCGTCCCGGGAGGTCACCCATCCCAGTACTGCTCCAGCTCAAAGCGTAACCGGGGAGTTTCTCAAGGTTAAGCCAGCAGTTATTACCGAACCCGACCAAGTGTTGCCTTATGAACCATTCATAATAGAGCCCCTTTAGCTCATCAATTGATAAGTGGGAGGTATTTTTCCACAGCATGTCAAATTATGATATTGCTATCAGGATTCAACCGTGTAGTTTCGAGTCAAACTCATTGACCCATGTTTCATGAGTAGTGGTTCAACAAGAACCCATCTCTCATGATATCGAATGGTCCCCTTAGCACTCATTGCATCTAGGTGATGCTCACAGAGGTGAAGCACTGGTCCGTCCCGGGAGGTCACCCATCCCAATGGGTGACCTCAAGAACCAGTGATCCTATAATGGCTTGTAGATGCAATGAGAAGTGCTGAAATAATTAATCATGAAGATGGAGATAATCCTACTCATGGTTTATCGTCAATAGTTGACTTCAACCGTTGAATCTGACTCTTTCTCACTCATTTATTCTTTGATGCAGCTCTGCCAGTATAGGAGTAACCGTTTCTTGTAATAGGCGTTCCCATTGTGTTATAGTTCTCTAATGTTGGTAACTGTGGTGTAATAATTTGCTTATAGGAGCACTATATTTGAAAATGGCTTTGTGCAAACATGGGGGTATATATGTAAGGTATTGGTTATACACATAGGGGGAAGGTTTCGACACTCATTTTTCTAATGTTGGAGATATAAATGTATCGGTATTGGGTCTTTTGTAGGGTGTTTTTTGAGAACAGATTAATTATGGAATGATTTTCTTTACTTGTGATTTGTCGGTATTAGATTGTGGTTTAAAATTTGTATTTTGTCTTGCTTAAGTTTTTAATCATTTCATGGTAGTCGTGCATTCCAGTTGAGTCAGTTGTGTGACGTATTAATGTCTATATGTCTCCACAATGCTACTCTAGTGGTAACGGTTTTGCGAGTATCATGCGCAAGAGTGATATATTTCCTATATAAGCATTTTTTTTGTTTACCCTTCCCTCATTTCCATCTATTACTAGTACCTTGGTGCATGCGCTTCAATCTTTGTAACCACTTTTTGTTCCAAGAAATGAGTTGTTCCATCTTCCTTGACCGATTTGTTATTTATAACTCATTAAATGCATTCTTTTAATATGATAAGAATTGTTACGCACAAGATTGTTATTATCAGATGAATGGTTGGTTGTGCCTCAGATGGAGGCTTGTGGTTATGAGATAAGCAACATTCTAAATTAATAGAGTTTATTGTTCTTGTTATATTCATTCTTCTGCCAAAACCCTAACACTTATTAGCCTATAAAGACAGTAGCCATGGAGAAATCGTTACTTGCTCTTTTTTTTCACTATATCAAATGTAGATTGGACAACTATGAGGGGGCCTCCTAAAATTGATTTTGTGTAGTGATCGATGACTCGGATTTGTAATTTTTTCATTGTATGTATCCAAAAAACTGCAATGAAATCATTCATTGCTATCTTCTTTCCATGATGATAAGCCGACTAACAACAAAAATGGGGGTTTACAATGAAAAAATGGTGAAAAACAATGAAAAATGATGACCAAAGGCAAAATCAGGAAATGGCAAAATCGAACGGCTGAAGGTGCTGCAGTCATCTTGCACGCCTCTGCAGCAATGGAGACTGTCGATCCACAAAGTCAACCCACTCTCCTCACAAAGGGAACACCTTCGGCGTAATAACATATACAGTCAAAGCATTAGTTTTTTATATCATCAAATTCATAAGGATCTCCAATAGAAAAACAAATCTACCCTACTCATAAACTTTGAGAGGTACCAATGATTTCTAGTTTGAGAGAATTGTCTGGAAAAATGAGGAGGTTGAATATACACATCTACCTAGATGGTTTGTCTGGAAAATTACAGAGGTCAAATATACACTGACCTAAATGATCTCATAAGATAATTCACAATGGAAATCATAAGATAACAGACTAGCCGATGCAGAGGTGGTCTCCTGAATGCAATGTTGTCTAAAACCAGTAGACCATGCCTAAAAACCCATCATTCACAAAAATCTCTGCAAGCTCGGAGATGACTAATTGATGGAAATTTTGACACGGGTGCTATGAAAAGCAATAAAAAGACATGGGAATAAGAACAGACAAGATTTTTAACTAAGGTTGACCACCATCAAAATTTTATACTTGGTCACCTACATGGTAGATAATGACATCACTTCTAATGATAGGAGAGATAATCTGGAAATCCTTGAATCTGGGTACTCAGTATTCTTTTAAAGAAAACATGTAATCTCAACCAAAGAAAACAACAATACATGGCGCCAAGTAAAATGTTCCAAGATTTTCAAGATAGGTTTCTAAGTGTAAAAATTGAAACAAACAAGAAGAAAATAATTAAATGATATGCCTACATACCTAACAACACTACTCCTTAATTGGATTGGGAGCTCATAGAATTATATTCGTCTAGACCTTTACACCAACTTTTCACCAACAATCCTCTTTCCTGGCAATAAACAACAAAGTTTCCTCCAATTCTGACTTAATGAGAACTTGATTGAATCTTTGAGAACTCCTCATCACCTAGCTGCTAACTGTGGTTTTCATTGCGTGCATGTTCTATTGTACCACTTTCAAGAAAAACACCATTTGATAAAACATTCCTTTGCTTCACTTATCAGTATATTACCAGGTTTGAGATCACCATCCCCAAGCTCCACAGTTCTTTAGATGCTTTATACATTCTCTCATTGTTTCCAATAATATATTTTTTAATTTCCCTCCCTTCAAGCTACCCCTTTCCATTATTACCTCTTCTTGTTCTTTGTCCATCCCCATATCCCTACCAACTTCGCAACCTTCTTCCTCAAGTTATTTCACATCATATAATGTTACTTGCCCCACTTTTATGTCTGAGTTGACATTTTCTGCAATGTCCAACACATTCCTTCCCACCTGTTATGTGACGTTGATCACTAAATAAACTCCCATGTCTTCCAATACAACAACATTAATTATCTGCCCTCCTCCAAAACACCTGTCGCCCTTTCATAAATGTTGTATAGTCTGAGTTCTACGGAATGCACTATAAGCAAGAAAGAGGGTGCAAGAAACCAAGTGCTAGGTAAAATAATGTCTCATGACAACGAATTCAACACATTTTCCCAATTTTATCAATCCATGCTTCTTAACAATCCAAATAGCAAGTAGCGATAACATACCATATATTTTTTTAATGATGCCAATTCATAATAATAAATTTATCATTGCCAAGTAGGGACAATCAAATGAATAATTTGGTAAATAAGATGAAATGATTTAAGGTTAGAAAAACTAGTCATAAATTAGTTTTATTTGGCATTATATATTACTAAACATTGTTAAATCTCAAACCTCCCAAATATCGTGTCCATTTTTATTATATTCTTATGTATTGGTGTTGAAACTTAGGGAATTATGGTAAATCTAAATTACAATATTTGGTTGGTAATAAATATATGAATAATAGTAATAAATTAATTAATAACAATTGTTAGCTTGCATTCTCTCTCTCATTCTACTCTTCAATACAAGTTGAGAAGCATGGATATTTTCTTCAAAAGTCCCTTGCATGATCAAATTCTAGTAGCTTATTTAATTTGTTGACTTTTTTCTCCTATCACACTTTTTGGAGAAGTGGAAGGAAAAGATTTTACTCTAGTATTCCCTTGATGTCTGATGGTTCTTCTCTATATCACGGAGGTATACTAACAACAACTAAATGTTATGGTCAAAATTAAACTTTTTAGAGACCACAAAGAAACTATAGGAATATTAGATAGGGCAACATATATACATCAAATGCAATTCTAACTATATGAACTATGTATTTGTGTGTGGATGATTTCATGTACAACACCCTTAGATGGCTAGATACTTCTTCTTGATGATACTCAAATAACAAAAAATTTGTAGTTAGTCCTTTCCCAAAACTTGAAATATAATCACATTATTTACAACATTAATATCTACTATAAAATTAACATTCAAACTTAGCTTATATCTTTCCATAGTATTAAATGTAACTCATGATTAACATAATTAACCACCTTATTCAAAGATCAACAATTGATTAGAGTATTCCCATCAAAATTTAAACAAAAACATAAGTGATTATATCATGGTGCAAAATTAAGGCTATGACATCACTTTGATAAAAAAAAATATCTCAATTTTGTTCAATGAGGTCTTCTTTATGTTCATCATTCTTCAAACTAGATGTGGGCCTATGAGTGGACTCGAAACATTTGGATTAGATTCCAAAACTTGGGTCCCTCTAGGGCCTCGATTCTTGCTCCCTCTTTGCCTTTGTGGCTTTGTCTCTTTGGTTTGTGAGTTCCTTAGGTAGACCCTAGACCAAGGAACTTGAAGTCTTGATGTCTAAGTTCCTCTCAATCTCCTAGCCACTTTTAATTTTTCCCTTTTTTCATTGTCTAGTTTCCTCATCAAGCCTTGGGCCTATCAAAGAACCTTGAATGATGAATCCTAAGGGTCTTGATGACAAATTTCCCTAAACTCTTGATCCTTGATCCATCTCACAAATCAATCTTCATGATCTTTCCCTATTCCTTTGTTTCCAATTAGGCGTAGACCTAAAACCTTGGAACTCTAGGTTCCAAATTCCAAGTTCCATTCACACCTCAATCCATTAGATTTTTTATTTTTTAGTAATAATAAAATTTCCTTGGAAAAATAATCAACATTATATTTTTATATTGATAACCTACTTTTAGTAAAAATTATACGCTAATTAAAATAATTATTTTTTTGTAAAGTATACTCTTTTAGATCTACAAGAAAAGTATTTTTATTTTTTAAAATGTATTATTTATTTAGTCAAAGTTCGGTGTGATTGTACAAAAACCATATAGTATGTATTATATGGATGGTGTCATAAAACTACTTGGGTCTATTTGCAACACAATCAAGTTAAAGCTTCGACAATAGTATATGTGCTCAAGAGTCTCTAAGTGAACACCACTTGGCTAACCCTAGTACACTTGGCATGTACTACCTAAAAAACTTTGGAATCCACTTCCAAGATAGTTTTGAGCAAAAATTTAAATATTTTTTACAAATACTTTGAAATCCACTGCATTCCATGCTTATTACACTAGAATCTATAGGTTTTTTGAATTTGTGGTAGGGGAAATTTTTAAGTCTATATACACATATCATGTAGATGCCTAAAATATTCCCTAGTCAATCATCACCAATCCCTAATTGGTAAATTTCATCACCTAGGCCTAACTTCCTTCACCTAGTCCTAATCAACTAAACCTATCATCTAGTATAGTCCCTTTATCCAAATTCCATCACTTAATTAAATAATCATATTAATTAATTAATCACATTTTTCCATCTCCTCACAATAAATAAATAAATATCATTTCCACCTATTATTCATCTCACACATGTGGCTAAATAATTAAATAATATTATTTCATTAATTAGGTCCATGCTCCCTCGAACACATTCCAATAATATTGGGAACCTAGGAACACTTGTCGTTATGGTCCCCTTATTCTCTGAACACAATCCAAACTTTATAACCTTCTTAGGTACACAATCTAACCTTCATCTCCACCCCCATCTTCTCTTTGATCCTAGGGAATTCTTTTCAACCATTCTCCACCCTTGATCTCATAATCAAATTTTGACCATCCATTCCCCTTTCCAAAAGACTATAAATGTGGGAACTTTATCCTTTTTTCAAAATTAGTTATCACGTATGTTACGTATATATCAAATTGGTAATCTTTAAGCAAGAAGAATCCAAATCCCAAAGTCATTAGAACAAATCAAATCATAATGGAGTTTATGGTAACATTTCAAGTTGGTTTTAATTTATTTCTTTGTTTTGATCTCTTTTCTGAGCTCTATCGAGAGGTTTTGCTTGTTTTAAAATGGGAGCTTGCATACTAGTTTGATTTAATTTAAGTTTCAAATCTTAGCATTACATTTTGACGACTCTATCAAGGAACTTAACCCCTTATCTCACTCTAATTCCATGTTTGTGTGTCTTCTTGTTGATTCCCACTAACTATGTTTGAAGGTTTTTTTAGTGGTCCTAGAAATAGAGTTTTTGCAAGTGTCATTAAGGTCAAAAAGGACTGCATCATTGTGTCTGAGACAACTGAGAAACAGATTTTGATATATAACACTTAGTATTTTTCTAACAAAATTTTATTGAGGCACTTGTAGGGCTATTTGAGGATACATTTGTACAAAGTTCAGTGTGATTGTACAAAAACCATACAATATGTATTGTATGGATGGTGTCATAAAACTACTTGGGTCTATTTGTAGCACAAGCAAGTTAAAGCTTCAACAATAGTATATGTGCTCGAGAGTCTCTAAGTGACCACCACATGGCCAACCCTAGTACACTTGGCATGTACAACCTAAAAATCTTTGGAATCCACTTCCAAGATAGTTTTGAGCAAAAATTTAAATATTTTTTTACAAATACTTTGAAATCCATTTCATTCCATGCTTATTACACTAGAATCTATAGGTTTTTTGAATAAATGTGGTAGGGAAAATTTTGAAGTGAGCAAAATTCTTTTGTTATAAGGGTCGTTTTCTAATGGAAGACAAAGTTAACTCTATCAATGATCAAATTCCTAAATTTAGGTGACAATAGCTTTATCCTAACCAATTGTTCCTAAAACACAACAAAATCAACAAATACAAACAAAACTATTCTAAAACTTTCTGGTAGGAGCTAGAGCTCTTGTTTCTTATTAACTTTGAAAAATATAAGTGTTTCTTTTTTTTTTTTTTAATTTATACATTATTAAAATTGTTATGTTTTATTTATTTTTTTAATTTTGTATTTATTAATATGTTTAAATGTATGTAATAATTTAAATTATTATTTAAAATTGATATTTTTATAACCATATATCATATATGTATAAAATATTTTTATTTATTTTTTAAATTTAGTCTAGATTAATAAAATGATATAAAATTAAGAAAGCCCATTTTTATTTATTTATTATTTTAATTTTTTATCTATATATACAAATTTTATGTAAAATAAAGTTATAACATTAAATTAGTTCTTTAGATTTAAATAACTAAAATATATTTAAATTTAGATTTATCGATAAAATTTTAAAAAGATTTATAGATTATTTAAATACTAAATATAAGTTATTAAAAACATTTATAAATTATTATTATTTAGATGAAATAATAATTTCATCTAATAACTCTATAAAATATTAAAATTAAGGTATTTTTAAAAAAGATTTATAAATTTAATACAAATAAATTAATAACTTTATCATATATAGATTTTTTTAGATGTATAACTCTCAAGTTGTACATTTTTAATAATCTTCTTTAGATATTTTACATAACAATTGAGATAAAATTATAGATGTTTAATTTAATTTAGAAAATTTCATTATGTTAATTTTATTTGTACTAGACATATATTTCATTTAAATAAATTAAAAATATATATTTATGTAAAATATGATGTGTGTGGCATGTTTACCTATGTTGTCCAATGTCCTTAAATATGAATTTTTGAAGGAGATTGGACAACAAATGAAGGACGCAACCTCCTACTTGAAAAACGTCATCTGTAGCTGTTGAATGCAAGGTCGTGGTTGGTTTTGAGGGCCTTTTGAAGATGTGGCGAGTTTCCAAGTTGGGCGCCATTCATCCTTGGTGAATCGAGTATTTTGAGGGAGTTTGTAGGCCATTTTTTTGCTGCTCGAACTATCACCGGGTCTAGTGTATTATTTGAATCATAGTCATTGTATTTTCAGTTGTAATTGCTTTCAATGCCCAGGAAAAAGGGTCTAGTGAATGTCTTTATGAACTGATGTTGTCTTTGCAATTATCTGACATTAGCCATATAGAAAAATGCATTCTATGTTGTTATTACAATCTGAAACGTATGTCTAGGTTGTAAACTGATTTTTTTTAATTTGCATTCCATTGTCAAAAAAAGAAAGAAGCAAACTCAGAAAATATTAAATTGTTGCCCTTCAAATATGAGTCACTTATCTTGTAAATCTTTTTAGCATGATCTCCAAATCTGTAGTAGAAGGTGTCAGAATGCATGTCAAGTGTTCGACAAATTGTCTTCTAGCTATGGCTAACATTCTCTCTTAGTTTTAGTCACTTATATGCATTGGGGAAATTAGAAAATATACTGCATTGCACTCACCAACTCAGTTTAGTCAAATGTATATTTCCATTTGAGCTTTAAAGGTTCATTTTATCGTCATTGCTTCAAACACGAGAATAGACTGCAAAATATATAACAAACTAATTGAGCTATGTTACCAGATGTTGGAGCTTTATTATATGCAATAGATTAGTCGATAAACTCTGTAATAACTAACATTAGGTTGAAATGCTTTTAGGAATTCATTATTCACAATGCTTTTTTCCTTTTCCTTTTTCTAACAGAGCAACAATGGTATTTTGTACTAGCCAGCGAGTGAATATTTACCAATGATAAACAAGGTATGAGCTAACTAAATATTCTTTTAGTTTTATAGACACTGCTCAATATCATCTATAGAGAGGTGAAATGAAATGATTCCTATTAGCATGTCAAATTTTAGTCTCATTACCAAGATTTATGTTACAATCCTTCACCCTTTTACTAGAAGATGTTTAGTTGTAACTTATAACCCTAAGCCAAATTTAGAGAAACAAAGATCCTTTCTTCCTTGCTCACACCATCCACAAAATTATAAGTTTATTGGGATTTTTTATATTGTAATACAAATTATAGTAGATGCTTCACATGCCCACTATGGTTTAGATGCATATTTTTTAAAAAGAATTTAGATGGAATTTGTAAGTTTTCAAGAATTGTCTGAATCCTGTGAGATTTTGTTAGTGTTGTTGTTAATGTTTTTCTATTGAATCATACCCTTTTAGCAATGTATCTATGCTTGCCAAGATCTCATCATGTTAGAATCTTACTGGTTGTTTGCTCATGCAGATCTTTGCATCATTGGTGGAGAAGATGAAGAGAATTAATGGAACCATGGTTGAAAACAACAAATTCTATGTTTTTGTCCATTATCGTAATGTTGAACAGAAGGTAGGTTTGGTCATGTAACTTTTGTTTCCAATATATACCTGGTAACACTAATTAGCAAGAATTATTTATAATGAAAGGAAATTCATGGTGCATGTGAACTACCTTAAGTGAGAAACACAAGGATGCTTATGCTTTGCAAATTGTTTTGATGCAGAGTTGGACTGCACTTAAAGAGCAAATATTCAATGAACTGAAAGAGCGCCATGGATTCGCTTAACTGAAGGAAAAATGGTAAGCCTTTTAGAAGCATAGACTATCTTGTGCTTTACAATGAAATATTAGAGTGGTGAAAAAATTCACATGTATTCATACCAAGAGTTGCTTTCATGTAGGTTATAGAGCTTTGCCCACCAATCAAATGGGATAAGGGAAAGGCCCTTGAATTTTTACTAGAGTCACTTAATGAGTTATTTTCCAAAGATTTGCTAAATGTCATATCTTTATTATTTTGAAATTGTATCAAAGTACTTGGGGGATTTTAGCTTCTTGTTCCATTGAATAGACTTTTGAAATTTTATTAACCTGTAATGGTTTTTAGCAAGAAACTAGACAATTGCTTCTCATGTGCAAGGACCTCTCTTATCTCACATTGTTGATTCTTTGCAAGATTAGAAAATTGTAATGATGTACTACCTTTGTATATAGGTTGTGACACCCCTTTGATTTGTTATGTTTTCTTTGACAACTCAGATATTTTGTTAGACCTTATTTTATGTTATTGTTATTCAATCGCTAACAGTGGAGTGATGGTAGACTATATGGATGTGATGATATATTAGATGCATGATGATTATGTTTGACATTCTTTATATTTGCATAGATGCTTAGTTGAGATGACATTTCTATATATGTTCATTGTAGTTTAATTGATATTTTAGCTCATCAGTTGATGTGACATTGTATTGGTGAAGAGAATGGTATTGCATCACTCGCTTGCAAGTGTCCTGTGATTCCATGATTCTCTTCATGGTATGTATGAATTATTATATGGATACATGTACGACATTTACTTTGTCTGTAGGTTTGTAGGTACAGGACAACGACTTCACCTAGTTTCATAGGTCTAAGCATGTCTACTACTCAACAGTAATGTTGATTGGGAGATAATAACTGGTTAACCTTGTCAAACCTCTATCCTAGTATAGTGTGTCGTCAGTCTGTGTGTTGGTCATGTTCTTTATCCATGTTGGTCTTGGTATTTTATTTATCGTGCAAGTTTAAATTGTAAGGATTAAATTATATGTTGTGATTAAGTATTTAATTAACATGGAGACCTTATTATAAATAAATTAATTAATTTAATTTAAGTTATTATACAGTAATTTTAATTATTAGATTAAATGTAGATTTAATTAAAT
>VDFB02214114.1:0-22927 GCA_007258455.2 Sequoia sempervirens
ATTTTCATTTATCACCCCCATGTCACTTCTTTATCTTCCATCCCATCCATCCATTCCACCCATTCAACTCACCCATCCACTTCATCCGTCCGCATCAACCTTAATTAAGATATATTTTCCACTTGTCAATTCATGCAGATGCTGTCATCTTTCTTCACATGTACGTGCAATTATTAAAGGTACGCCATATCTTTTCTTATCGCATATTTTATTTATTTCATTCTATTCATTTACTGCTATGCATGTACCGATCATTATTACCCAAATCTCTACCTGTTCTTTAGTACATGTGAGGACACATGTCATACTTTAAGTAGGGGGCGGGGTAATCCATCTTTTAAAACATGTCTTTTTTCCAATGCCATAACTGTGCAAATAACCTTTCTTTAATACTTTTTGGGTACTTTCCAAATGTGATTGCATGTCCTTCTTTATTGCATGTCTTTCTTGTAAAATACGATTAAGACTGCTTGTTTAAAAAAGTTCATTTTTGGAAAAAAGAAAAGAAATGTGACGGCACGATAGAAGAAAAACCAGAGCAGAAAGGGAAACAGAGAATTTGAATCTTTAGTAAGAAATTGAGTTTAGCTAAAAAACTGCAAATATGGGTGGTCAGTTGGTGCGACATGAGCCTGTAGTTCATGAATTGTTATTGCAAAGTCCGCAAATAGTCCATGCATTCAGCCTCTGTGGATGGTTAAATTATTTCTTGAGCTTAAATGATTTCGATGAGGAGGCTGCTGGAGAATTTTTGAGAACCCTTTATGAAGGGGAAGCCACTGTATGGGGTCTAACGGTTGTTGCAACTGAAGACAGAATTGCTGAGGTAACTGGGCTTCCAGTCGTTGGAGAAAACTTTTCTTCAGACGCTGCAGCTGCAAGGGCTGAGTTTTCAATGCCTCCTGATGGACCTCTGGAAGTCTCCAAGTAGGGATGCAAGTGCATATCATTGCCTCCTCCTTATTCAAAGTATGCCGCTTATATAATCAAGTATTTAACTTGTGAAAGCCATTTCTCCTACCTACATTCTCATCATTTTAAATTATTAAGCCATATGAGGCATGGGATAGTTGTGAATGTTCTGAATTTTTTGTTAAAATTTTTAGAACAAAGTGCCCACGAAACCCAATAGGGGAAAGATAATTTTGTAACTCACCATGGCCTTATCAAATTACTGATTGAGCGCTCTTTAAGAGATGTTTCACCTCTTTCTTGGCAATAATTTATTGCCCAAAAGAGCTTGCAAATTCCACAACCCCCTAAGGTACTTACCCCACGGCCTCAGAGAAAGAAGAAAGAAATTGCATCTACCAGTAGAATAGGGCAAGGGTCATCTATTCCTGTAGCACTTGGTCCTGCAGCTTTCGCACCTGAATCTTTTGCTAGGGTACAAACTAGGTCTGCCACTAGGAGAGAGAAAGGAAAAAAAAGGCAGAAGGGTCCCCAAAATTTGACCCTCATTCTCAGAAAAGGCAATGCTCCTCTCCTGCAGCACCTTCCCCTACAGCCATTTCTCTTACAACAACACCTGTTGCTATTACTAGTTCACCATCATCCTTTGGTAGGGCAGAGCCCTCTGAATAAACAAGAAAGAGGAAAGCTACCAGAACACCTCCTACAGCCGCATCAGTGCCAAGAAGGGTTTCCACAAGGAAACAATTTAAGACCTCCCATGCTTCACCTCAACCGGAGGTTATTGTAATTTCAGAAGGGTCTGTTGAGTCTAAATTTAATGTTTCTCAAAATGTGTCCAAGGATGTTGCTTAGAGTTCATTCGTTCCTGAAGAGGAACAAGTTGAGACAAAAGAAACAGGGCATAATGAGCAAGGGTTACCAAATCTTGATGATTTGGCTACTGCTGCTATGCAATTTTTGGAGGAAGTACAGACTTCTCCACCGCAGCAACAAGAAGAATTTATCTTGCAGCAAGAGCAAGAACAGATTGAACAATTGAATGTGCCTAGTGAAGTTGTATTTCACCCTACAAATTATAAATCCATTGTTGTGTATAGGAAGACATTTTTAATTAAGTTTTTGGAATATGTTAAAGCTAATTGGGAACTAGTTACATTGCAAACTTTGACTTTCCGACACATAGCCCAGACTAACATGCAAGAAAGTCTATGGGAAGTAGAAAGGAAGAAACTGAGAAAGGAAATTGAAAGTCAGAAACAGGAAATTGTTGAGTTGAAAACAAAAATGAACGAAATGTTAAAAGTAACTGGTCAGATTATGGAATGCAGACCACCACCAAGAGTTTATGCTCTGTGCCTCAAAGAATAGTTTTTATGGTTTCAATTGATGAGAATTTCTAGAAACCAAGATCCTATAATTCATACTGCCAAAGAATTTTATGAAGCATACCAGGTAGCCCCTAACTGGTTAAGGAATTCTCTGTGTGAATTCTATTTGCATGGCTTTTTAATACTATTTGAAATAGAATGGAATCCTCTGCTATATATTGGTGATATTAATCTGAGAGCATTTATGTCATGGGCAGCAAATGAGACGAATTATGGAAGGCAGTGGGAAACATATGAGGAAGTTGAGAAAACAGAGTTTGTTCCATTACGCTCTCAAAGTTCAAACCCCCATGCAATGTTGAAAGATTGGTTTGCTCTGACATATGGTATTAATAATGTTTCAGCCAAAGAGAAGATATTTAATATCAGGAAACAGGTATATGATGAATTTCAAACAAAGCAATATTCGTTTTGGAGACTAGCATACACTAGAAGTGAGAAAAGATGGGAGAAATTAACTATTGGGTTAAGAAAGTCAGAACCACATGGTCCCCTAAATTTTACAGCAGCTCTCAAACGAACCAGCAGATATATTCAATTGGGACTTCAAACAAGATTTGAACTGTGGCTACCACTAACATCCAGACCCCCTGTGTTAATGTGGCCCCTCTATCCTCACCAGGCTACAAATCTTAACAATGAACTAGAAGACCGAAGGTATGAAAGGTGTCAGGATTTCAGAGGATTTTATTACAAGTTTGGAAATCCATTCCAGAGTCATGCAGCCACCACTGACTTCAGAGAAATCACCAGGAAAGTTAATGCTGGAGGACCAGCATTGGGCTAAGTAGGGGGCAGTGATGAGCTTAAAATGTGCTCATAATTTGGATGTTATGATAAACTTTTAATGCCTTTACTTTTGTTATTTCATGGCTATTTAAACTTTGTTGAAAACTTTCTGGGATATCTTGTAGCAAGATACTTTTATATTCCTGCAGCTCATTATGTTGACTTGATTGCATTTATTTCCCCGTTGACTCTTTAAAATGACTGGTATATTGCATACAGTTTTTGAATGATGAAATAGATTTAAATGTGTGATTAATGAATGGATATTGTGTATGTGCCATATGCCTTTTCTTTTGCACCTGTTACCTTTTGTTTCACAGGTTGTTGAAGAATGATCGAGTCAAGCGCAGCCGATCTCGGCCTTGCAGTAAAGTCCATTTCCTGCACGACTTCGAGGAAGCTCCGATGAAGACTCTTTGACCGAAACCGTTGGGAAATATTTTTAATGATGGTTAATTTGGAAAGAGTGGAGCACTAGATTCTCTCTAGATCGGGTTGAAAGCATAAATTCAGTTATGAATTTTGTTCCTTGATTCGGGGATATACTTTACTTCCATGTCTTTCTTTGATAGGGTTAGTTAGTTAGTTGCTCTCCTGTTTTTAAATAAAGTTCTCCTCCTGCGCGAGAAAGAAGGGAGAGAGACGAGGAGATGATAGTTAGAAAAGGATAGAAGCATAGTGATAGCATATATCATGTAAGAGTCAGTATGATAATGAAAAACAGAATCTGTATGATCAAAGATAGAGTTTACTATTAGTTTTCACATCAACAAAGCAATGTATACCATTCTATTTTCATGAATAAAGTTCGATGAAGTTCTGAGTTTAGCATCTGTGTAATCGGTAGATGCTTGCTAAGGGGGCCCACTTAGTATGTATCTGTAGCTAGTTAGTTAGTTGTTCTTTTTTTTTGATCTTCAGTTAGTTTTCATCTTTGAAGTTTTTATACAAACTCAGTCTTATATTGCTCCTGCAGCATAGAGAATCCATCCCTATGCCTGTTCCTGCAGCATAAGGCCAGTTCATGGTTTGTGTTTCAGTCGTAGCTGTTATGGTTTCTATTTTAATTAAATCATAGTTGAGTTAAAGAACTTTGTATTACCTTCTTGAAGCTTAGATAGAACTCCTTTCCAAGTATTTATTCTTGCTAAGATTTGACCGAAACTAGTTCCTAGTGCATATATTTTGCTGGGCCATTTAAAGTATACATTCCCTGGTTTGACAAGTAAATGAACGTCCACAGAGAGAGATATTAGTCACCTGTTGGAATGTCCAATTCCCAGGAAAGGTTTTACAGTGATTTTCATATCATTTTGTGGGCGTGACCAAGGTCATTATAAACCCTCAGAAAATGTGAAAACATGATCTCCATATGAGGAAATGCTTCCTCCCAAAATTGATACAAGAAGAGAAACTATGTAGCCTCCCCTAAAATGATGAGTGTAGTGTTGGTACATTCTTGATATTAAATGTTGAAAATGATCCACGAATTTTGAATAAAAGTTATCTCCTTGGGAAGAAATAACACCCTAAATATGTGCAAAATTAATTCCCATTTCAAATCGGAATATGTAGGAAGTAATGTGAATTCCTTTAAATGGTGCACATGATTCAAAGACTAAAATAATTCCTTCGAATGATGCTCAAATTTACCCAAATGAATGTTGATGTGTGACAGATACTGATATGATGGATCGGGTACCATAGAAGATTTTTACTCCCTATGGTATTCTTCTAATCACTCTAACTCCTTTTTTCTATTATAGATAATCACTTTTCAAGAATGTTGTACTCTGATAATACTATTGTGCCTTATCACATTTGAATATATCATATGAATCATCTCCACAAAAAGGAAATTTTATTCTTTTCTCTACCAAACATTTTGTTACATGTAATGACTTAATATCCTATAGTTGTAGCATGTGGCATCACATCTCTAGTATTTTTTTGTTCCACATCCTCTTCCTCGTCTATAGTTAGATTTTCTATTATCCCCCATGTAGTATTGTAGTGGGTTATTTTCTAGCGCCTATACATTTTTATTATCTCTCTATGGTGGTTGTGTATAACCTACATCATATAGAGGTATTTTTGTTAGTCCCTTGAAATATGTCATGTTCCTATCTATTTCTACATCATAGTTGTGGTTCATAGGGAATCTAGGATCAAGATGACCCTTGTTGTTCTAAATTTGAAATTATTTTGTAGGATAATCCTTAGTGAGGTGACTATCCCATTCTTAATAAGTTCCACAATATACTGAGTTTGTTTTAGTTGAAACTATATTTAATTCTATATGTACTGTGGGATGCTAGAAGAATAAGGATTTTTTCATTGATTTATTTGTTGGTAACATGTGCATGATGGATAAGTACATTGCATTACAATGTTGTCATTGATTTCAACATTGTATTCTGATATGAAGACCATCATGTAGATCAGTTTGTACAACTTGAACATGTTTCAAGATAGTAATCTAGTGGGAATTTGCATTCATTAGATCATTAAAATCTGAGATTGTGTATTGCATTTATTTAGGCATTCTTCATTTCGGTCAAAAAAGTGAAATATTGCATAGTTTTGTTTCAAAATTGTATCAAATTATCATTTTTAATTAGTCAATCTTTGCATCTTCTATCTAAAAATTTCATACAAAAGTTGTTATTCATATTTCATACATTTGCACACTTGTATTTTTCATTTCCAACTATCATAAATTAGTAAAATTTGGAAAAAAAAATCATTATTAAAACTATTTGTGCACATAATTGGAAACCTTAAACAGTAACAAACATAATCAAAATTTAAATTTTTAGTCACCCTATCTAGGAATTAGACACCCTAGGTTCCTATGTCCTAATATTTTTTACTAAAATTTGAATCAAATCTCTATTGGTGTATTATTTGGTGTCTAAATTTTGTTTCTACATTTCAAAAGTATCATTTACTTTCTACATTGTTGCATGTTTGCATTATAAACAATCCCAAAATTATGAAAAAATGGAAAATAATTTACTATCAGAACTATTTGAATACATATCTAAGAACCTTAAACAACACCTTAAACAATCCAAATTTGAAGTTTCTAAAACCCTACCTAGGACACATACACCCTGGGCCTCTCTGTCCTACCTTTTGGGGCTTAGATATCTGTGATAGAAACCTCTTAGGAGGCTCTATCAAAATGTGTTATCTATTTTTCAATCACATGTTGCATAATAGTTTGAACCTTAGTACAAGCATTATATCATCATGATGGATCAATGTTTTGACAATTTTTTTACCTCTTTTCAAAATCGATGGTGGATTTTTCAAGTTGTGTGTTTGGCAATAACCCTGATTCTCATAAAGACACTCATGATACCTCGTGCCCTATTAAAAGTATTTTTGAAGTCCTACGCCAAGATAAAGAGAGCATACATGAATTCATACTGTGTGCAGTGCTTTTCTCTTATCTAAAAATTCATGAAATTCAAGAAAAAAGATAAAAACAAAAGACAACACTCAAGATAAGGGTGTAAGGATGAATTTCAACCTGAAAATGAATGTAAACACAAATTTTTACCTTGTTGAACTTGATGATTTTTTTTCCCCTTTTGATGGCTTGATATGTGTGCTCATGGTCTGATTTTAGCAACATTTCAAGTTGGTTTTACTTGATTTGGATGCAAAGATGGTGGATCTTGCCTATGGAGGCTGAATGCATGCTTGAAAGATTGAGATGAAAGTTGTTGAATGTGTGTTAGAATGTGTACGCTGCATGAATCTAAGTGAAAAATTATTTTCTTTTAGTCATTAGCAAGAGGGGAGATGAATGAATGGCCAAGATTGATTCTTGGAAGATGGATGAGATAAAAGGAATTTAATATTCCTTAGGGAAGGGGTAATTTCTAGTACCATAGGTAAGGGATGTGACAAAAGGGAATTAAAAATTCCCTTAAATCCTTATGTGGAGAAGGAAAAGGAATTAAAAATTCCTTGGGAGATGGGAGAGGAATTAAAAATTCCTCCAAGTACCTTGGGCAACTAAAATGGAATTTAAAATTCCATTTGGGGATGTGGGAAGATTATAATGGAATTAAAAATTTCATTGGGGCTTGACCATGGGTTAGACTAGGCTAATTAATGGATGATTATAGGTGGGTTAGGTGGCTAAGAGAGATTAGAAGCCCACTTGCATTTTATGGAGGATGTAACACCTCCCTAATCAATGAGTACAAATGTGCACATCCTTAATCAAGGATTAAGCAAGGGGGGTTAAGATTAGGAGTTGATTATGGAGGATGTGACATGAGGGGAATTAAATAAATGGATTATTTATTTAATTTTTGGAGGAAAGGGATAAGTGATGGGAGTAAATAATTCAAGGAAATTATTTACACTAGGCTAGGATTTAAAGATGATAGAAGAAATAGATTATGATGAAGGGATAATGAATAATAAATATTAATTAAATAATATGGTATTATTTAATTAATATACAGGGTATGAAATTAGTTGAAATAGGGGTAAATTGACCAAATGAAAGTGGTTAATTTTTAGCATCTACATTTTTCCCCTCTTTGAGATGGTTATGAAGTAACATCATTTCAAAGAAGATTAAAACATAGCACCTAGAAGAAGATGGTTAGATGTAAAAGATGCCCTAGTGATTGGAAGGAGTGACTAGGAGGAAAGATGATGGGACCAAATATGAAGATTATGGATTGAGGATTCCATCTCGAGAGGATGTGTGGGTTGAAGAGAACATGGGTGTGCTCTTGAAATGGATGAGATGATGCAAGGGTAGATGGGGAGGAGATGAAATATGATGGATAGAATTTGGGATGGGAGGAGGAAGAAATAATGAATGAGGGAGAGTAACAAGAAAGCAAGTAGAAATGGATTCAAGGACAAATATGATGTTTTCCTAGTCAAGCTACAAGCCAAGATTGATGGATGATGGATGGAGTGTTGTTGATGAGGGAATGATATATCCCAAAATAACACAAGGATTGGGAAGGATGCATCCTGATGATGATAATGATGGGAGTGTTGTTGATGAGGAAACGATAGATCCCAAAGCAACATGAGGATAAGGAAGGATACATTCTGATGATGATGATGAGAGTGGTGTTGATGAGGTAACGATATATCCCAAAACAACACAAGGATAGGGCAGGATACATCCCAATGATGATGATGGGAGTGTTATTGATGAGGGAACAATATATCCCAAAACAATAGAAGGATAGGGAAGGATACATCTTGATGATGATGATGATTGGATCAAGCCTTGTAGCAAGGCTAGGAACAATACCAATGATGCAATAGATGATTTGTGCTAGATTGAATGTATTAGGATTGGATTGAGATTTGAGATTGGTTAAATGAATGAAGATGATGGAGGAAAAGCAGCTTAGAATAACAAATATATATTATCCTAAGAAGATTTTTGAGATGATGAAATGGAGAGGATTGATGAAAATACTCTTATAATAACAAATCTATGTTATCCTAAGAAGATTGAATACATTATGAAACAATGAGGATTGATGAGAATAACAAATATATATTATTCTAAATAGCTAAAATGGCAATGAGATGATGGAAAAGATGGAAGGATGAATGAATAATAGGGAAATGGAGGGAGAAAACTCACTTGCACAACCAAAATCCAGTGATTCAGAAAGAAAATGTTAGGAATTGTGATGAAAATGATAGAGGGAAATGATAGATGGTAGGATGGGAGATGGGGGACATGAAGGATTGTAACCAAATCAAGAAATTTAATTGCTATGTGTGTATGTTTCCATGTAATGAGCACTTAAATTGATATAGCATGATATAATATGCACCAGGGTATGAGGAACCAAGGTGACTTTGTATTACATGCATAGGAATGACGTAACAAACAAAAGGTTAGTCCAACATCCCAAAGTCACAAGGGCTTTGGCAGGGCCAATGTTGGAAAACAAAAAACACAAAGGATTCCCCAACGTAACACACTATCACAAGGATCTTGGTGGGTACTATAGGGGACAACCAAGAAGAAAAGATCACATAAAAAATTAAGATATTCCCCTATATCTACCATTTAAAGTGCACCATGATATGATGGATTATGATGAACTTGAATAGGTATAATAGGAAGCTCAAAAGATAAGCAAAATAAAAAAACATCAAAATATCACAATAAATTTCAAACATCCTTTTCCATAGGACCAATGGGTAGATGGGATTGATGTGGTCTGAGACAAGGAAGTATACATCCTACTAAGACCAGATAGATGGGGGTATATTGTTTGATTGACACAACTCAAGATACTCAAAATGGATCAAACCAAATGGTACCAATGAATTTTTTTATTACGAACCAGCTGAATAGGGACACTCTTGATGACACGATATGAAGCCAAGACACCCTAAAGGATAGACCTAGGGTCTTGGGAGCTAATCAAAGATTAGCCTTACCTACGTGAAAGTGAAAAGGCCTTGTAGATCTGCAAAATACCAATGATAGAAAATGGATAAGGGATGATGAGATGACCATGATAAGTAGATACAACGATGGAGTGTATATGATAAGACAAGCCAAAGCTTGTGGGCAGGATGGGGGATATGCTAGATGTGGATTTCATGAAGCTCAAAAATGGGGTAGTTATCCAAATCATCAAAAGACAAATTGGGAGGATGATGTGATGGATATATAAGTGATGAAAAGTTATAGGAGATTAGAAAGAGATGTGAAAGAGGTGGGAGTGATGATAGTGAGACATAGGGCAGTGGATTGCATGGGGACTAGCCTATAGCTAGATACCAATGACAAGGGATTATGAGATGGAATGAGGATAGTAAGAGGTATTGCATGGATGGATGGATGGATGGGAAAATAATAATGAGATGAGGGAAAAGTATTAGTGGATGGAGGGATGGGAAGACAAGGATTTGGAAGATGGATTGTATTTTTTTGATGGATGTATGGAGATATAAGGATGGGTAAGATGGAAGGATGAGCATACGGTAGGATAGAAAGATGGGGATATGGAAGGATCATGGTGTGAAGGGATGAAGATTTTGGAAGTATTAATGGAAGGATGATGCAGAGATAATGATAGGGAGATGGAAGGGATGATAGTGTGGATGAATGATGTCTCCAAGGACTATTTCAAAAATTAATACAAACATGCCCCACTATAGATCATATGTCATGTATGATGAGGCAAGAGGGATGGAAGATAAAGGGATGGATAAATAAGGAATGGAGATAGATTGTAGCATGATGGGTGGACAAGGAAGGTAGATGGATATGAATAGGATGCATGAATAAAAAAGGTAGATGGGGAGGATAAGGAATATGATAGTGGGTGATCCCACAATATTGGTTTACAATTTTTGGCCAAACTAGACACATAAATTATTATTTGTAACTAAATCTTCACATTCGGGCACCTATAATGGCTAAACCGTGAGGAATTTGAAGATGATGCAAACTAGCATCTCATCACATTTTGTTTGTAGATTCTAAAAATACTTTTTCCAAATTTTTTGGAATAATATTGTACTTCTTTTTCCATCTCCCACGAAAATTGGCTTTTTTCATAAAACAATATTTTTAAAAAGTGACGCACACAGTATAACACATAACTTGTTTTCCACGAAGGATAAAATTCTAAATCTTTCAAATTTAGATTTGTAACTATGATATTTAGTGCTTCCACTTGGTTAGATAGTTTTTTATTGAATTTTTTTTCCTTAATCAAGTTTCGACATCAACCAATTACAATTTAGACATAGTGTGACTGTATAATGCATAACTTTTTTTGTATATATCAAAATTCAAAAAAAAATTGTTGGATCAAGGACTTTAATATCTAGTGCACTCATATTTTTCAAATTTTTTTTGATAATCTGCTATTTTTCCATGTGCAGAAAAAAGACCTTCATTTTCAATGAAAACCTATGTTTAATAAAACTAAAAAAACAAATACATAATAAAACCAAAACATATTGAAATTATATTTGTTGGATAGCTCGTTCGAGGAATACTTGATTCCATTTGGGTTTGTGAAGATTCCTCCATTTTCATCCTCAACCAGAGCTTCAAAGTGCCAAAATTTAGGTTTTTTTTGTGTCTCAGGGTGGGATGAGGGATAAGGGGGATTCGTACAAACCCTAGGGGTTTGAGAGAGCCTCTAGGGGTTTGGTCGAACTAGGGTTTGATTGAACCCCTTTTCTATGCATTTTTCTTTTTTGGTGGTCAAAATGTAAAGAGGTTTGGTTGAACCATGGTTCGAATGAACCCATAATGGGTTCGGTTGAACTAGTAGGTTTGTACGAACCCCAAAATCACTTTTTTTGCTTTGGGGTCATTTTTTGTGAGTTCTCCTTCCTCACTTCAATTGTAAACCACTATTGTGGCTTCACCCTAGTGTATGGATGAGGGGAATGTATGCCAAAACGTGTTAAAAGCATGTATAAATAGGTGCCCCTATATTTATCAAGATCACAAGGAGGATGAAAGGATTGGGATAAATGGGGTATGATAGGTAGGATAGGTGCATAGGTTGGATGTAGGAGATGGATAAAGGGGATAAAGTTTCCCCCAAGTGTGGAAGTAAACTGGATGGGAAATTTACACATGAAGCCTTTTTTCCAAGTTTTCATCATGGTACTTATCCAAGGTTCTTGTTTTCCAAGTGTTCACCATTGGAGAAATTTTTATCTTTATATTTTTCCTTTCTTTTTTTAATTTTTTTTGGATTTTTTGGATATTTTTAATTTTTTTGGGAATTATGTGGATGGACATGGATGAGGATAGGGATGTGGATAAATGTATTAATTTATTAGGGAAGATATGTGATAAGGTGATATATAAAGGACTCAAGCATCAAGTTGAATATGAGGTAATAAGATCCCTTGTGTGAAGTGACTAATGGATGTTGGTACAACCTGATTAGGATGGATGAGTTATGCAAGGGAATGGATTAAAGGGATTTTATGGGAGAGATATTTGGGATGATTGATTGGATGTTGGAAATTATATGGTTGGAATGATGGAGTGGACGTGTGATGGGGGAATGTGAAATGATCAGAGGATTAATGGATGGAGAATGTGGGGATAGTGGAGGAGTTAGGATAATGAATTTTGGCACATAAGGACCAAAAATAAATTTAGGAGATGGAGGATGAAAATTATTTGCTATTGGATTAGAAAATTTGGATGTCGTTATGGATTTTTCATTTGAATTCATTGTATCTTTTTTCTTTTGGATTCACATGGTTTTGATTTTTTCTTGAATAGGCTTGTGTAGCCTTTCAGATTGATTTAGATTTTGGATTGGATTTTTACTTTCTTCATCATGTCCTTTTAAGGGGACATGGGGGGATTTAGATCCATGTAGATGTTTGGATTTATGCATTTTTACGTTTGCATCCAAAGTTGTTTTGATAGCACTGGGATGGGTATGAGGTGATGGATGATTTGGAGAGAATATGAATGGAGTGATAGAGGTAGGACTTTGAGGATGGTGTGTGGATGGGGGATGTGTAGTTATGTACCTTTGTTGATCTTGATTAGGGAATATGAGAGTGGGATGTTTATGATGGGTGATAGGGCTAAATGATTGATGGATGAGGGGATGAGTAGGGTGAGATGGAGGAGGTGATTTTTGGATATAAGGTCCTAAAATGGACTTAGTATATGGAATATGTGTCATGGTGGCTTGAGGTACATAAGGAAACCAAAATAGACATACTAGATGGAGGATGAGTGATAGTGGATGGAGGGACATAAGGACCCAAAATGGATTTGGAGGATGAAGGAGGAGTATGGATGGTTGTTTTGAGGTGATATGATGCAAGAGGGGGAATGGAAACAAATGGTTTGGTGGAGTGATGGGAAGAACCTATTGTTCTTTTTGAAGAGGCTCACTTAGGATGTACAAATTTTGTACCAACATTTTTGGATTGTGAGTCTTGAGATATATATCCAAGACCTTGTACACATGGATTTTCTTTGACATGGATGGGATCTAAAATACCTTGCTGATGAAGGCCTAAATCTTTTCCTTAATAGTTCATAGTCTGATGTATGGATGAATATAAGAGGACCAAGGGGATATATAATTGGTATTAGGATAGTTTGGGTAGGTGGTGATAAAGGATCTTGAGATAGAGATGATTGGATGGTGGGATGTTCATTTGGAGGAGGAGATGATAGTAAATCATGGGATGGGTTAGGTGTAATGGTAGGATCTTGATTGGTAATGGAATCATTGGATGGAATGGAAGTAATATGATCTTCAGATGGAGTGGACAAGATGGTAGGATCCTGATATTGATGAGGGGATATGTTGGTATGTTTTGGATCAAACTAATGGCATGTTTCAACTTGTGTAGGTGGCATGATGATAGAGGAGTGTTACAGAAGGATGGAGGATTCATGAAGTTCATGGGGGTGGATTTTGGTAATACTAGGAGTAAGAGAAGGGGGTTGGATTTGGGTGTCTTCAATGGGTAGGGTAGTTCTAGGATTAGAAGATAGGGATTCAATGGATTTAGTGGGTTTGATGGTTTCACTAGTTTGTATGGTGTTAGGAGTTGTAATAGTAATGATAGGTGTGGGATTGAGAAGGGCCTCATCACTAGTGATCATACATGGTGGAGTGGGGTGGCATGGCTCCACACCATCAAGATGTGGATTTGGGGATGTCTTCTTTTTCATGAGTCCTTGGATGAAATTTGGAAGGATATACTTGTGTATTTTAGGCTTTGATTGGGCGATGGGAATAGATGAAGGATTGTGAATGGGTGGAGGACTAGGATTATGGATTGGTGGATTAGGATTAGATGGAGGAATGGGATTGGATGGAGGACTAAAAGTAGGTGGAGGATTAGAATTGGTGGGGGTATAAAAAATATATGGAGGACAAAGGTGTGATGGATTGGAGTGAGGATTAAGATATGATGGCATGGAAGATGGAGTGACAAAGGAGAATATGGATGATAGATTAGGATAGGAGGAAATGGATGGTGGATTAGGATAGAAATATGTGGATGGTGCATTGATGTTGGAGAAAGTGGATAGGGAATTAAAGTAGGAAGATTGGGATAGTGGATTAAGGTGGGAAGATTGGGATGTTGGATTAGGATAGGAGGATGTGGATGGTGGATTAATATCATGCATTAGAGGATAATGAGATGGAGGATTTGAACTAGGGGTGAAAGTAATAGTGTTGTTGTGCAAAGATGGAAGCTGAGATATGGCTAGAGGAGAAGATGGAGGTATGAATATTGGATGAGAGGGATATGTGGGGGATAGATAAGATGGACATGTGGATGATAGAGAAGATGGAGATTTGGATGGGGAAGATGATGGATATCTCATGTCAAAGGTAGCATAGGGATTGCTAGTGGGTGTGTATGAAAGCATGATTGGATAACTTGGATTAGTGATTGAATTTCAGATGATAATTGGGGAGATATGGCTAGTAATGATAGCATCAAGGGGATCTATATCATACTTGTCATGATCAACAAGAATTTCATTGTCATCATCCACATAATTGGGATCTCCCTTGACTACTATATTCAATTGCATTGATGGAGGATTAATATCAAAGCACCATGATTCCTTTTAAATCAAAATACCATCACATGAAAGTGACAATACACTTATATCTTTTTACATGTAAAAAGCTACAATTTTATTCACATTAAAAAATATAATAATTATCTTAGTTTTACTAATAAGAAATCACTTTGAATTGTTTAAAATAACCTACACATTATTTTACATAAGAATTATTCAATATACATATATCCCCTTCTCAAGTGGGAAACCACTCTTTCTTCTTTAATATCAAAGCACCACGATTCCTTTTAAATCAAAATTTATATCATATGAAAGTGATAATACAATAATATATCATTTTAGAATTTTTTACAAGTGAAAAATTACAATTTCATTCATATTCCAAAATACAATAATTATCTTATTTTTACTAATATAAATTTACTTGAAATAGTTTAAACTAGTCTACACATTATTTACATTATTTACATAAGAAATATTCTATTTACATTTATTCCCTTATAAAATGAGAAACCACTCTTTGTTTTGTAATATCAAAATATCATGATTCCTTTTAAATATGAATACCATCATATGAAAGTGACACTTCACTTATATCTTTTACATGTAAAAAATTACAATTTCATTCACATTCAAAAATATAATAATTATCTTATTTTTACTAATAAAGAATTATTTGAAATAATATAAATAACCTACACATTATTTTACCTAAAAAATATTTGATTCTTTTGTCAAATCCTATTTTTATTTATTACCTTACAAAATGAAAAGTTATTCTACATAAGAAATATTTGATCCTTTCTACCAAATCCCATTTCCATTTATTATCTTACAAAATGATTATTATCTTACAAAATGAAAAACCGACATTATTTTATAAGAAATATTTGATCCTTTTTATTAAAATCCGATTTCCATTTATTAGCTTCCAAAATGAGAAACCGACCTTTCTTTTTTTAATATCAAAATTGTATGTCTCCTTGCTTTTAAATCAAACTAGCATCACGTGAAAGTCGCAGTTCTATTTTAAATCTTTTTACATATGAAAACGCATTTATTTCCTTACATCTGACAAAATTTCATATTTTACGATCGACGTTGCATACTACCATTTTTCGAAAGCGATGAAAAAATTATTTGTTTTGTTGACACCCAAAAGTTCAGCTCGCTGTCAATAAATAAAAGCATGAAACAAACGGAATCTACGATTGGTAGGAAACATTTCTAATCGAGAAACGGGAAATTTAATGTAATTATCTGAATGACATTCAGTTGTATTACTGACCCGATCAACCAACGCTCTTAAATGCAGTCTTAGAATTTCAAGATTTCCTTCTAGTAAATCTAAAATTAAAATTTATTATGTAAAAAGCTCAGAAATAAAACAGTCTAACCTTGAGGAAATAATTTTCAAAACAGTTCATCTCCATCGACAGAAAGTTCAGGTGCTGGAAGCAGAGGAGATCTGCAGGAAGGGCAGGTATTGTGATTTCGTCATCTTCAATATGTGGCAGCAATTGCACAGCTCTCGGATTTCGTCATCTTCTTCGAAATAGCTCAAGCAGACTGCACACACATGATCCTCCTCGCCCTCAATCACCTTCTCTGCAACCTATATTTTATCATCTCCCCTGATGTGGGGGGAATTTCTGGTAATTCTTGCCACAAATAGCTCTCGTCTTTGGGCGGTCCGCTCAGTCCAAGAGCAGAAAGAAACCAACAGAGTGCGTTGTGTATGTAAGCCATGGCTGATACTGAGTAGAGCAGCACTCTGGGTATAGCGATGTTACGGAAACCCACAGGAGATCCCATGACGGAGGAAGCTTTGAGGAAATACGCAACTTCAAGTACACTTAGGATGTACTTTTAGTATGGTTGTTTAGATGGAAAATGTTATCATTCAAATATATTGTTGTATATATAGATAAATAGATACATGTGTACATATGGATATATATATCTACTTATTTGTGTTTTTCAAAATGTCTAAATAGAGGAAAAATTGAACCCATATATGTATTTAAGGATTTCTATTCTTGTTGTTCTAAATTCCATTGTTTCTATTAAGAACCATGAAGCAACAAGTAGCAATATATACAAATGATTGCATATAGGCATTTATACAGATATAGCAAGAAGATTGTATGCATTCTAAGTTCTCCACCAGTTGGTATTGAATGTTGGAATACATTAATCTTTGAATTTTAATGTGGTATAGAGTTGTGAATGAGTCAACTACAATTGGAAGATTCCTTGTCTTTAAAGGATTCTACAACTATGTCTGCGGAGTCGAAGTCCGTGGATGGATCTCTAGAGCCTCAAAAAATTGATTTGGTGATTGATTTGGTGTCAACTTGTACACCCGATGCTGCAGAGTCCGGCTCTGAGGATGCCATCCACCATCCTACAAACTCTGATTCTATAAGTTTGGCTTCCTTTATCATTGTACCTGCTGCAAGCTTGCTCTTATTGTTTCCTACCTTTCTTGTTGTTGCTGCTTGATTGGAATTTAGGTGTATACATATATAGTTGGCCCTAGTAGAGGATATAGATATGAAAGTAGACATGCATTGATCTTTTAGAGGATATAGATATGAAAGTAGACATACATTGATCTTTTTGAGCACATAATAATGTATCTCTTCGCAACCTTCATTTTCCTTGCTCTTTTTATCAATTTGGTGTGATGATGTGCATTTTGTTTGATTGCACTTGTGTTTTTAGGCTGCAAAAAAAATCCAACTTTGACTCCATTTTCAATTCATTCCATCAATGTTGGTGATGTTGTTTCCTCTCTGGTCCTTCAACTTTTTTCTTTCAAATAAATTTGGTGATGATGAAGGGCAGGCTGAGTGATACAAGGTTGTCTTGTCTGGTGGCCACCATTTGTAAATAGGAACTCTCCCTTCCAAATGAAATGATATGTTGTTTACAGGTGCCTTGAAAATAGGGTCCCTTGTATGTTTAAAATACTACGTCTATAGGAATATCCAAGATTCAAGGTGGGTTGCGTTGTTTGTTGTCTATGTTAAAAAATTATCTCTTTTTTTTCTGCCTCATATAATCTATCCAATACATTGTTTTGCTTCTTTTCCAAGGCCTTAATCATATCCAACTTAGTTGTAATTATGCTTGATTGTCAAGCTATTGAGACCCCTAGGTATTTGTTCAATCAGCAAGAAGAGAAAATGTTGGTGCCTGACTCACCTTCTTCTAAACGAGCCCCTAAATTTGGTTTACAGGTGTCCCCTAAAAAACAAAATAGCCCTCCAAAGGTCATCCCTATTAAAGCTTTGAACATTTTTTCAAAATCTTTGGACAGTGAAAGGGCGTGTAACACATATTAGGGAGATGCATCATTTCTAGAAACAAAGAGGTGAAGGGCAACTGTTTAGTTTTGACATTATAGATGTGGAGGGGATAGAAATACGTATTACTTGTTTTGATGATATTGTTGAATTGCATTATGGTCGAGTAGAGGTGGGGTTTACTTATTTAATATCGAGGGGATTGGTTAAGGAAGCCAATAAAATATTCAATAAATTAAATAATAATCTTGATATTTTTTTGGATAAAAAATCAACAATAAAATGATCTGAAGATGACATTCTTGTCCCAAAAAAAAAAATTCTTTTGTGCCGGTTAGTGAAATAAGCAACTATAGTGATAACAACTTCGTTGATATTATTGGCATTGTAGTGCATGTTGGGTACATTTCAACTGCTCGTAGGAGAAATGGATCTGAAACAATCTGACGAACCATTAAACTATATGATGTCTCCACTTATTTCATTGATGTTAATTTGTGGGGCACAAGCTAGCAAGAAAAAGGTGATACCTTGCACCAGATTTACCTTTCTGGCGAAATAGTGATTGTTGCTATCCATAGTGGCCGTGTAGGCTACTTTAATGGAAAATTTATCAACACATCGATAGGAACAGTCATTGAAATTAACCCTTCTATTCCTGAGGAAAACACTCTTAGATCCAAGGGGACAATTAAAGTAGACCAAGTAGCTTCAACTTCTTCTGCACCTCAGAGGTTGCATACTTCAAATGATAGAGTTACTATTGCATTTATCTTAAACAAATGCCTCCATTTGGAAGAAACTGTTGAAGCCATTTTTAAAGCAACCATTCAAATTGCAAAAATTAAGTCTTTTTGCTACCCTGCTTGGACCCCTTGTTAGTTAATGGTAAAGAATGCAAAAGGAAATGCACATGCCCCCGTGCTGATGTTTGGTTTGGTGATCATTTCTAGATGGAAATTAAGGAATGCAACTATCACTATCCTCTGCAGTTAAAGCTGCAAGACCATTCAGGAAGCCTTTTGTGTGTTGCGTTTGATGAAGCTGCCACTAGTTTGTTGTAGATGCCAACAAAAGACCTCTATGCATTGCAGGACAGCTCTGACTCTACAAAAAATCATGTTGTTGTTATTAAATGCCTTGTTTGCAAAGCATATACCTTTACTACTTTGATTAGAACATAAATGTATAATTCAGAGGAACACCTGAAAACAATGATTGCGAAAGCAACTAAAGTTGATTTCAAAGTAGAGTGTAAACTATTGCTTGTAGACATAATGAAGATATCTACTCCTTCTCCAAAAAAAGGCTCCACTAGTGATCCTACGCTTTGACTTCTCTTTTGCACTTCTGATCATTTCTCATAGCTTTGACTTTTAAATGCTGACTACAACATGCTAAGACTTTTGTTTAAGAAATATGGACATAATTTATACCTATGTTTTCATCTACATATTTGCACGTTTATTGACCTGCCATCTTTTTTATTATAGAATGGTGCATCAATTTTGTTGTCACTCTTCCTTTTGAATATTTCAAATCAGTTGGATGGTTATATGATATGTTTACATAGATTACAATTTGAAAGACAACTGAACAATTTATTTCCACATATATTTCAAATATTTTCTATACACATAATACTTGACAATATATTTTAATATATATTAAATATTTTGTATATGGCTAATCATTGAGATTAAACTTCTTTATGTCACATTTAAAATCTGCAAGAATCGTATAATTTTTTTTATTATGCTAAAATCAGGAGTGATAAATTATTTATTGCATCAGTTTAATGACATTGTATTTGATTTAAATTTTCTTTGAATGCTAATCACTCTTGGTTCTTGGTTGTCGTTGGCATACAAATTTAATGATATATATATATATATATATATATTCTTCTAGGTATAATAAATATCAAATGTAGGTCAGAGATAAACTTATCTCGTGCCTAGACCAATCTATATAACAATTCACTTCCCAATTGAATATTCAAGCTATTATAAAGACATTTACTATATAACAGCTACCTTCACAATTGTAAGTTTATGATTTCTTTGCAAAGCTTATTCAGCAATGAGGAACATTTAGGGAGATCGTTTGTTTAAGAGGTAAGGTCTAGGCTATGAGTAAAATCCATCAAGAAGTGTTCTCTATTTGTCTATAATATTTAGTGCCAGGTACATGAAGAATGGAAGAGGTGAAAAGATTAGTAACCCTAACCATATTTTTTTGGAGAAACAAAGAACATTTACCTAGAACTGGTCATATGGCAATAACTATAACGCCAATGCTACATAGAGATAACTAGAAGCGATAAACAAAGGGAGAAAAGTATGTTTGTAGGTATATGTATATGTATATGTATATGTATATTTATATGTATATGTACATGTATGTATATGTATATATATGTGTATGTGTATGTATATGTATATGTATATGTATATGTATATGTATGTATATGTAAATATGTATATGTATGTGTATATCTATATGTATAATGTTGATGTATAGAATTCTCTGTTTGTATTCCTTTCAAACATATATGGTCTTCTGTATATTCCATTTTTTCCTTTGGTGGCATTGCTCAATGGGTGCAGAATGGTCAAAACCTCCCATGCACTTCCACTGGTTCGCGATTGGATGTTCAACAAGTGTTGTGTTTTGCAATCTTCACTATGTCATAGACGTATTGTTGTTGTAAGTTGTTTTGCCTCTTCCTTTTTGGCCATTTCATACACACCTAAGCACAGATATATATTGTGATAGTTTTGTTTTCTAAATTTATAATTTACTAGCTTATGGGTTTAACCCTTCTCTTATTGTAGGGCTAGAGATCCTTCAATGCAAAGCAAAGTTGTACACTTGCCCCTTCTCTTTCTACATGGTTACATACATTCCAAAACATACCAAAATCAGGTATGTCTATATAGTTATTCCTATACATTGTATGCTTTGAAAAAAAACCTTTGTTTTTTCTTTGTTCTCTTCCTTTAAACAAAATTTTATGTATTTCATCTACGGAATTCCATTTTCTACAGTTCTTTATGAGCCATTCTCTTTTCCTAAAAAATTATTGGAGCCAAAAGAGCTCTAAGAAAATGAATATATGTATTGGAACATAGAAATTTTTTAGCAAGTTCACTATTCTTAGGAACCATGCAATTTCCACTTCTTACACATATATATATTCAGCTGTATTAGAGGAATTGTATGAAAAGTGTGATCCCTAAATCCAAACTTGCACGAACAAAGCAAAAAAATCACATTGTTAGGCCAAAAATACAAGGTTAGAATAAGAATCCCCCATAAAATCGATTTGCATTGTTAAAGAACAAGGAAAACGATGAAATAATTTAGCAAATACAAACAAAGATAACTATTCATATTCTAAAACAAAGAAAATACTTGATCCTATGGGGGGATTGGTGCTATTTTGATGTGGAAAATAGCCCTTTCCCAACCCCTTTTTTATAAGCTCAATGATGAAACTGCTTTGAAGATGCTATGAAATGGGAAAAATTAGTTCTCAATCGAAGAGAGTAACTTTGCATAAGATTGTGGATCATTTGTTGAAGAATGAAGCTTCTACTTATAGAATCTCAAATGCTAAGAGTGCCCAAAAGAGAGCAATGTGGGATAAAGATTTGGCCAATGAGATGGAGCCACTTGTCACCTTGTGAATGGTTGAGGAATGTGCAATTTTTGGTCAATGTGCCAATAAATGAGATTGGTTGGCCTTTTTCAAATTCAAATTTGGCTTGTTGGAGGGAGAAAATTGACTTTAATGCCAAGTGTGGGACATGTAAGAGGGAAGTTATTGCCATGTTGGAAGGGACAAGTCAACTTGCTTTCAAATTCAAACTTGAGGAATATTCTTCCAAAGATGCTTTGTTGAGGAAGAATGATTATTTTAATAAATGAATTAAAATATTTTATTGGTGCAAGTGGGAAAAGCTAGAGGATGTGATGGGTGATTAGATTAGTTAAGATGATGTTAAATGCAAGCTTTGACCCATTTGACTTAAATATTTTGATTTATTTAAATAAAAAAGGATGGAATATGAATTTGAGATTTAATTAAATAAAGTTTTGTTTATTTAATTAAAAGGGGGATGTGAGGTCTACTTAAATTAAACAAAGTTGATCTATTTAATTTAAATGGATAACCTTAGGAGACTGAATTTAATGAATTTGATTTACCTTTGACAAGGTGATCCCATAATAGTGGTTTACATTTTTTGGCCAAACTGGACACTGAAATTATTATTTTTAACTAAATCTTCACATTCGGGCACCTATAGCGGCTAAACCGTAAGGAATTTGAAGATGGTGCAAACTAGAGTCTCATCAAATTTTGTTTGTAGATTCTAAAAATATTTTTTTCAAAAATTTTGGAATCAAATTGCACTTCTTTTTCCATCTCCCATGAAAATTAATTTTTTTCAAAAAACAACATTTTAAAAAAGTGATGTACACCGTATAACGCATAACTTTTTTTCCATGAAGGATAAAATTATAATTATATCAAATTTAGATTTGTAACTATGATATCTAGTGCTTCCAATTGGTTAGATAGTTTTATTGAATATTTTTTTTCCTTAATCAAGTTCAAAGTCAAACAATTACAACCCAATTCATACAGCCACCATTATGCTTGATGTAACTTTTTTTGTATATGTCAAAATTTAATTTAATTTTTTTTTGTTGGATCAAGGACTTCAATATCTAGTGCACTCATATTTTTCAAATTTTTTTTTTTGATAATCTTCTATTTTCCCACATGTGAAGAACAAAGAAATTCATTTTCGATGAAAAACCTATGTTTAATAAAACTTAAAAAACAAATACATAACAAAACCAAAACATAGTAAAATTATATTCATTGGATAGCTTGTTCTGAGGAATACCATAATCATTTGAAATAAATTTTAAAT
>VDFB02214115.1:0-20609 GCA_007258455.2 Sequoia sempervirens
ATAATACTTTATTGAGAAGAAGTTCTAGACTCATGGATTACCACAATAGCACTTTCATTTTGGACTTTGGGATCTCATGAAGTCCTACTCCTAGTATGGACAATGGTATATTAGGCCCTAACAATACCACTTCTATGCCTTCATCTTTCCATCCAATGAATTTTGACATCCAAAACAATTCCCTCCCACAAGAAATGGTCATTAATATTCATGAGGATTTTGCACATTTACAACAAGGCTTGTCACTTGAAAACATTTCCACCACTGCCATACCGCCATTGAAAATATTCATCATTTGATTGAAAGTGATGATGGCTTGCAAGTGATGAAGAAAATTGTTGAGATTTACAATAAACATGCCTCTTCTAATACACAATCCACAAACATTCTTGTAATCCAAGGAGGACCTCAAGTTCCTCCCCCTTCAACCATAGCATCCATGCCAACTTATACCAACTAGCAAGTCCACACAACTATGCACTAGGCTACTTCTTTCCCAATTCCACCTACCATTCCTACTTCTCTTGTGGCATCACTAGTCCCCTCCACCACATTTACACCCCTTAGTATTCATTTTACTTACCCTAACATCACTTACACTCCATCACCATTTTCTCTTCCACCTCAACCTACATACCCTGACCTTGTTCTTACACAACTCCTTAACACTATTTCTTCCATGCAACACCAACTTTCCACCATTAGTCAAGGTCAAACCGTTCCACCCACATATCATGTCCATAGCAGCCCCTTATCCTTAGAAATCTTATGCACCCTGATGCCACAAGGGATAGAAATGCCTTAGTTTGAGAAATATGGAGGTAAAGGAGACCCTATCAACCATGTTAATGCTTATACTGCTTCATGTAGTGATTTTTTCCTTGATGATAAACTGTTAGCTAAACTATTTCCAAGGACCTTGAAAGATACTGCATTAGAGTGGTTTTCCAACTTGCCTAATCATTCCATCCACTCCTTCAATGAACTTGTGGATGCTTTCATAAGCAACTTTTTGGAATTTAAAATATTTGGTTTTGTGCTTCTGTTTGTTGTAATCAGATCTCTAATACAGTTTCCTGATTTTCTATTTCATTCATTTCATTATATTTAGCTTAATTTGGTACATTTAGTGCATTTTCTAAATTCAAAATTGCATGTACAACATTTCACTTTTAGATTGTTGCATAGTGTAATAAGAAAATTACATTGTTTAAGTATGAAAATCCAAGAAAATGGACAAATGTTTTAGCAATGTATGGAAGTCTTTGTTCTCCTTGGTTGATGTTTCAAGTTATATTTTTGGAAATGACCCTAATGCAATTGAACCTACTCATGCTCACCCGAATCCTAATGAGTGTTCTTATGAACTGGACATCATTGGAGAAGATGATGCTAGCATGCATGAATTCATAAATGATTTCCTTAACAATCTTGAGAATAATCCATCTTTCTATCCTTCCATGAAACAACCAACACAACTTACAATTGTTGGTCTTCTACATCCTGAAATTGAGTCATAAACTAAGTCTAAAGTTCCAAAAATGAGTGAACATAACTCCTCTAATCAATTTCATAGCCATTAATCTTATGTTAACAAAGTGACCAACACTCCTATCAACCTTGAAGAGACTTATGGCCAAGGCTTTAAGGTTTTATCCAACCAAGGATGTGACATAACTAATGGGCATAAAATTCACAAACTTTTAAAAGAAATTCCTATTGAACAAATCGAAGGAATAAGATATCAAGATCCTCCTCATTTCTAAAGAACAACCAATACCTCACAAGAATGATAGTATCATCTCAAGCCTTCCTTCTCAACATCCACCTCAACAAGTTGATTAATCGAGCAAGAAATTAAAACCTTAAAAATTCAAGAAACTCAAATTTCCATATCCCATGTCTGAAAATGAAAGAATCTTACACACACTTCTACAACAATGACATAACATTACCACACATTAGAGAAAATCCACATCCAAATCCTAAAAACACAAACAAGTCTCATTGTCAATATCATAGAATGAATTGGACATAGTACTAATGAGTGTCATGCTTTAAGGAGAGTCTTTAAACAACTTGATATCATAAAAATAGTCCCTTAAAGCATGTCCTTTCACTGCTTTCCATCTAATAGTTATAGGATCTTAATATTCTCACTATTACATGCTATACATTCATTGCAAATTATTCTCTTTATCACAAGGAGCTCATTCTCATCACCTACCTCAGCTCATCCTTGTCTTTCACTTAGTAGGGGCAAGGAGTTAGTTATACTTTTCCTAGTTTTGGCATGTGTTGTGGTCCCTTTGGCTATTTGTCCGCCTTCCGTTTATATTGATCGAGATTGGGATGCAAATGACCTGTTGTAGGTTGACTCACACATGTCTTACTAGTCTTTTGCTTTTTTTTTTTCTTTTTCATGTTTCTTTATGTGAGTGCATGTACATAATGTGATCCCCCATGTTTTGTTTGATGTACCTTTCTCTCTTTTTGTGCATTCCTCTATATGTACCTACATTCTTCTATATGTCACAAAATTTTTATCCTTTTTCATTTTTCTTGTGTTTTCCTTTTGAGGATGATGTAAGGCGTCTAGAAATTTAGGTCTCTTCCATGTTGACCTAAAGGATTTTTCTTTATTTTCACTCTCTTTGTGTCATTCTTCTAGTTCTATGAGTATTTGGAGAATGCTAACATTTTTGAGCTGAATGACAATATTGTAGCAAAGATACACTGACCCCAGATCCATAGATCCCTTCCATATTTTTGGGGGCAACCCCTTCTTCCTTTTTCGTGTAGTAGCTCTATTTCGGGAACATCATGTCTTGGGATGGAACATGGCTACTTTAAAGCACTTGCTCATAGCAATGGTGTTAGCAACTACTTTAAACTGGGGGCATACATCGATAACATCTTTTGACATTTTGCATATTTCATGGTGTGATTTTCTCTCTTATGATGCATCCTTTTCTTGGTGGTGTCATTGGGTTGATGCCCTCTGAGAATGTGATACTTCTAAGCATACGACTTTCCCTTAGTGGCTTGATGCGAAGTGAGGCATCCCATAAGTGGCAATCTATTACTCTTGCATTGTCCTCTCCTGGAATCATTAGACATGATGATCCCTAAGAAGAATACCTTACAAGAAAGTTCTAAGCAAGATCCCTTTGAACAAAACAAAAATCCTATACACATAATGTTCATAAGCATTAGCATTGTAGTGCCTTATTAAAGTTGTCAGGAGGATAACTTTGATATGGTATGGGAGCCTAATATGATTCTCTCATTTGCCACCCTTTTGGGATACTCACCTAGTGGATGGCCTGAGGTTTGATTACCCTAGAGTGAGCACACATGTTATAGACAAACAATTGCGTTACACATTGCATTGGTACAATCGAAGCTTGATCCTTTATTTTCCTAGTCTTTAATACTGTATGATTGTTTATCTTTGCCATTGCTATATACATAAGTGTCTTGAATGTCTACTTTAGTGTGAATATGGCATGGGGTCATACACTCACTAAAGTGGGGAAAAATGTGGTAACAAAAAAGTATCCCTCTTTCCTTAGTTTGGGAATGAATAATTAATATTAAAATGAACCTAATGTTGCCTTGATTTAGTGTTGTATTGTGTTTTTCACATTCGCATTAAGTTTAGGACCCATTTTAATAAAATGGACTTAATGGTGCCTTATTTAGGGTATTGTAAAGTGTATCTTTACACTTTCACACTAATCTAGGTATTTATCAATTATTTGAGGTTAATTTGAGCTTAAATAGCTCCTTAAATTCAAATCCAAGCCTAATTAATTGCATTTTATGAGGGATAAGACCCAACATTCTTAAATAATATTACACATTACTTAATTTTGCAAGGTGTGTGTCCTAGGTCAGTGACCTAGGACCCATTTTCCACCTGGTGAATGGGTCCGCACTAGGTCCTAGGACCCTAATTATACATAACATTTAGCATCCCCTAAAGTGTGTCCTAGTTAAGTGTGCTAGGACCCATTCACCACATAGTGAACAAGTCGTCACTTACACCTAGGACACCCCCCCCCCTTGGGATATGTTTTTGGCAGTATTTTAATAATTTCAAATCCTAGATCTGGCATCAGCTTGCTTTATTTAAATTTTAGAATTTAATCTTAAGGAAAGTACATAAATATAAGGTTATTTCACATAGTTTCATACTAGATATTCATAAGAAATAAAGAGTACTTTCACAAGAGAATTGCATAGAATTCAAGAGCATTCAAGGGTAGATTATTAAAGTTTATTGCTACAATCAAGATATCAGTCATCATGTCAAATTCATGCATATTATTGAGCTAATATGATGATGTAGCATTGATGATCAAATTCAAGTATTCAAAGTCATTATATCTTATGTCAAGTTCATGATCAAGATCTACTCTCATTGAGGCCATTTCATTCTAAGTTTCAGATTTACAATCCAAGGTTCAATTGAGGATTGGTGAGGTGCGATATTACATTGTTCATTCATCTTTCCTTTCACGAATTGTTTCATTTCAAGGTTTAATTACCAAAACGGGTTTGGCCAAAGTGTCAAACCCATATTCCCTAACAAAACAACATTTTTCTCCTCTTTGATGTGTGGTTGCAGGCTTTAGATTGAAGATCAAGTGGAGAACAAAAGTCACAAAAGTTGTCAAAGTTGTCATCTTTCTTCCAAGATCACGAAAAAAGTACTCTACAAAATTTATCTCCAACTTTCAGGAGTTGAACACCTAGGATCTAGGAGTGTAGACATTGAAGAACATAACCCATAAATTAATTTTCCAGAACCCTAGCAAGGACCCATTTATCACTGGGCGAATGAGTCCTCAGTGAGGCTCGAAAAGACTCTTTTTGCAATAGGTACACATCATTTTACCATCTTAGAACCTACCTTTTTACTATTATATCAGTTAGGTTTGATTTTTGATTGTCAATTACACATTATAGCCCTCATAATTGAATGAAACAAAAACTCAAATCCAAAATTAGGTTGATCCCTTTGGTAATACATTTGGGTTGAACCTTCTTTTTCTTTGTTTCACTTCTTCCCCACCAATATTTGTTGTTAGAATTGTGGAAAAAGCACAATCCACAGGATCAAACAATGAACAAAGACACCTTCTATGCAAGAGAGTTGCAAACAATAATATGCAATATCCTTAATAAGAAAAATCTATAGAATTAACCTCAAGAGTCCTCAAAGGTTTTCAAAAAGTTATGAAGAGGTTATTATAATACAATGAGGTTTGAGTAAGCTATATAGGAGCAACCCTAAATGAGAAAGGGACTGGATCATGACAAGTGTCAACATCTCATGCAATGAGATAGAATGATTTGATAATATCCCTATGATTAACATGAAAAAATACTCCTAAGTTTAGCTTAAGTGCATGGGAATAAATTAGACTAATAAACAATTAAAGATTAATTAATTATTAGCTAGTTCTCATGATTACTCTAACACCCCCTTAAGATGAACTTAAGGAGTAGCTAAAAACCCTAAAAAGAGAATACATGATGGGTCCCAACAAACAAGGCTTGGTGGTGTACCCATGTACAAACAGTCTAATCTCTCACAACTAGAGAAAAGGAGAAAACCACATGGGAAAAGATCCCCTCCAAAAGAGAGAAAGGTGAATCAAAGATTGAAAATCCTCCAAAACAATGTGATGGACTAAGAAGGCTCCAACCAAAACAATGTCCCAAAAAAAAGGGAACATGTTGAACATTATTGAAGCACAACAAACTTGTAGAAAACTGTTGAAAGATGATTGATATAGTGTTGAAATGAATAACCTCCAAAAACATGAATGAAAGAGTTTCCATATGGTAAATGCTCCATCTCACTGAAATGTATAGGTAACCAATTTTTGCATCTTCATAGTACTTAAGAACAAGAACTAGATACATAGATCACTCCAAAAAATGAAACCAAGGAAGTATTAACACCAATAGTAGAAACCTCCCATAATGCTGACAAGGGAGAGCCAAGATAGATCCACTGAAATTGTGTGCTGACCACCAAGAAGTGCATGTAGGAGAAACAAGAACATCTAAACATGAACAAAAGAGTACCTACATATAAAAGCGTGTGCAAACAAAGACACACATGCCTGAGGAAAGAATCCGTAGGATTCACTACTGTTGTGGAAGGGACACTCACTTGACAAAAGTGTGATAAAAAAAATTCTACACAACCCCATGGCACTTTTTATTATAGAGCAAGTGAAAAATCCCCAAAAATTATACACAAGAATGATACTTTATCTCAATGTATCTACAAAAGATAAATTACATGCAAAAGATGTCTACAATGGCCAAATATGACAAAATACTAGAAATACATGTAGAACAACCAAAAATGAGTCATCCCATGCAAATAGGAAGTTTTGAGGAGCTAAAATGTCCAAGTAATTCATTAGAGTGTGAAAACATAAAAAACTAAGGAAAATGTACCTAGAGATGATTATAGAAAAAGTACATGGATGGATATAAAGAGCTTTGAGAGACCGTCCTAATGCCACTGGAATCGTGGAAAATGGAGAAACAAGTGAAAAGTTATGAGCTTGAGAGTGAAAGCATCACCTCTAACTTTAATAGGCTATAGAATACACCAAAAAAAAATGGTGATGAAAACCACACCACTAAAAAGTTGATGGAACCAGAGTTCCAACAATATCTCGTTCACCTAATTTTGATATCGTATACCCAAATTATGGCCAAAAGAAAAAAACTATTCCTTTAGGGCCAAAGGTGGCTTGAAGAGGCCCTGCCTTACTGATCATACCACTGATGTCAGCAAAATATTCTACAAAATATTCCTCTATGTTCAAAATTTTTTTTGGCCCCTATAGAAAAAAGAGATGAATGGAATATACCAAAAAGTGCCAAAATATTCAAAAAAATGGTTTGATGCCCTTGTTGAAAAAGGCAGTAGATGTTGAAAAAGGTAGCAATTGTTGAAAAAGACAAAGCATGCACAAAATATGAAAAAGTTGTCACTTGGGATTTTGTGGAGCCATCAGGTGGCATAGGAAGCACCTTTGATGGTGAAAATATATCAAACAACTTGGTAGGGGTCACTAGCCTAGGAATAAGACCCCAAAAACATGGAAAAAGGGGCTTGCAAGCCTACAAGGCAGGTACTTGCGAGTACCCTCAAACAGTGTGCCCCAAAATAAATACGCCGCCCCACAAAAAATTCAACCCTCAACTTTTTAATTGTTTTGTTTTCATTTAAAAATTAAAAAATAAACAATTTAAAAAAATTATTTTAATTTAAAAAAAAATCATCGTACCTTTCCATAGTATGGCCCTTGTACCATTTTTTTTGCCTCATAAGCTTTCAACAAGGAATATGGGTGAAATTATAGTCAAACTTCATTAAATCATCCTCTTGAACACAATGATGAGGTCCTTTTCACATCAAAATGCACGTAAAATTTGTCCACCTTCAAAAATGACAAAAAAAATAATGGAGAATCTAGATTTGAAGCCCTGTAACCCTAGTTGAAGAAAAGCCTCATCAATCAAGAAGGGTTTTGTTGAATCCTCACTCTAATACCATGTTAGAATTGTGAGAAACACTTGAGCCATAGGAGATCAAACAATGAAAGCAAACACCTTCCACATGCAAGAGAGCTGCAAACAATAATATACAATATCCTCAATAAGAAAAATCTACAAAATGAACCTCAAGAGTCTTCAAGGAGATCAAGAGTCCTCAAAGGTTTTCAAAAAGTTATGAAGAGGTTGTTAGCCAATAGGCTTCCCCTCTGGACTTGTCAGTCCATAAATCATCAACAAACCTATCTTGCAATATTAAACTATCTTTCAACCATCTCTGACACAACTTTCAATAAAAAATTCATTAGGTCAAAAAATCTTCACTTGTGGTAGATGGTATTTTTATCTTTGTAGTAAATGGAGTATCTCTAGATTTGATTCATTGATGGCCACCATTCATTATGTCAAGCTCACAAATCTTGTAGCTATGAAACCTTGATATGTTTAGATCTATTTTTTTTTATTGTGAATAGATTGAAGCAGCTACTACATGGAGACTAGTCTTTGTTTTCCTCTTCTTTGAATTATTTTTTGTTGTGGTCAATATTTGTAATATTATCCTCCAAACTTTGCCCAATTTTCTCATCAACATCATTGATAACATGCCATGATTTACGTATAATTTTGAGGTAATTCATTTTTCATGGTGCTAGTGATTATTTTATTTTGGGTATCTATACTTTCCTACAAATTCTTTGGTTACTGTGTTGTTAGGTGACAAAGATCACCTAATGAAGGCCGACTGAAATTAGAATCTCAATTGCAATATTTTTCACCAAAGGGAATGATGGAGGGGTTTGTTGTATCTAATGGTCAGGAAACTGTGGCAATGGCATTGAATATGAGGAAGTTCCCTATTTCAAGGTTGAATAAGGTTAAGACAATCTATGGACAGACTGAATATCATTGTGTGGAGGACAAAGAAATTTATTTGAAGAGAAATCTTGATGAAGTCTCTCAGTCTTTAGGTGATATTGACTATACTCGAAGAACAAATCAAAGTAATTTCTTTGACACAAAGGATGGTGAGAATTTGTACCCAATTAATCCCAATACATTAAGCTTTTCATATTTTTGTAGTTACTTCATTGAAAAGGTTTTTTGGATTGATTGTCTTTTTCTTCATTAATTATGGTTTTGGATATGATTTATCCTAATTAGGGTTAAAAAATTCCAACCCAAAATATATGGATTAGATATCAAATTTTTGATTATTGGGAAGCATTTACCTAGTCCTGGAAACCAAACCAAGTATCAAGCCTCTTTTCCACTATACATTTACCTCAAGATAAAGACTTGCAAACTTCTACCAACACATACTCTTTCACACAATTCAAACACATAGGAAACAACATTTAGATCAATATTGGGCACACACATATTACATGTACACACACAGAAAAGACTCATCTTCAAGTATCTTCCAACAATTCCTAACTGTTGCAATCACAACCTTCATGTAGATTTTGTCCCCATTGCAACTATGTATCAAACTAAGATTATCCCACTATTTAGTATATTTATCCTATCCCAATTGCCTAGTGAAATATCAAAATTATCTTGTACCCATTGCTTTGTGTACTCAACAATTCACAACTTTTCTTGGGGATGCACATAACTCATTTTTACGAATTTAGTTGTACCCACATACACAAACAAATCATACCAACCAAACTCATACAAGACTCACATAGTACATACACACATGTACATACACTTATCCATAGACCAATTGGTTTTAAACATTAATAAAACAATCATGGACACATACCTTAAGACTAATGCCTCTTCAATTTTACCTATTTTATATAATTTCCTTTCCTTTGTTTTCACAACTTTTGTGTTTGTGCCTTTCATTGCACCAGCCTTCTTCTAGTGGTCTCTTTTGATATTTATAGTCTTTTGAGCTCCTCCCTCTTAGGACTTATTGGTTGATGAGGTTAGTACATTAATTTCCTTAGAACAATTACTCACAATGTTTCTTGTGTTAAGGAACTTTTTTTTTTCAAGGCTCCTTGTGTCATGCAAGTTCTTGTCTTGGTTTAATTGGTCATTTTCTTGGTGGTACAATTGGGTGGGTGGTTTTTACCTCTTCCCAAGTACATGAAATTACCTAAGATTACTTACTCCTATGCATTACTTCTTGCAATTAGTTAGCTCACGCTATCCTTAACTATTGGCAGCTGACTTCTTAATGGACACTTGGTTGGTCTATTTTTCCTCTGCAGGGCTACTCGTGCACTGCCATCAATCATCAATCCAAGTTCTTAGTAGTATATACCTCCTTCTACTTGGTTGGTTTTTTCCATGCAAGCAATGGATCTACATACTCAACAACACATCCAGGAACATTGTGTCTTTTGGAATTAGTTTGAGAACTGTATTTTTATCAATTTCTAGCTTGATCACTAGTCAAGATAAACAATCAAATGTTAGATACGTTGTTAAATACTTGGGCCTAATGTTAAGTTTGAATTACCTTTAAGGAAACAATTTAAAAAACATCCTGATTTAATTGATTTTTCTAAGTGAAATATTCCATTCATATTTATCATGGAGCAATCACAAGGTTAGGATTATAATCTTTCAAGTCTTAATCATAATCAAATTTTAATAAGTTAACACACATTGAATTATCATTCTTTATCATAGATGTACATTTAGATATCAAGATCTACTAAATTATGATCAATCTACAAAATAGATTTAAGGTCCATGACATTCAAGTTTTAAGTTTTACAAAATCCTTTAGAAAATTATCCACTCTGGCTTTTGCAAGATTTGAGAATAGTGGGGTATTATAGAGTGTTAGTCCATATTTTACTATTCAAAGCAACCATGTTATTGGCAATAGTACCATTCTCTTCAATTGAACTCGAAGACTTGATGAAGAAAATCTCAAGATACACATGAATTGATGTTTCTTCTATTACAAGTCAAGCCAAATGAGTTTTTAGTTTTTACAAAATACTACTCCCTGCTAATAAGTTTCAAACTCTAAATGGTGCTATAATTTTTGAAAGGCCAACTATCCTTAAATCTTGAATTAATGTTTTGAACATACAAACATTAGTGGAAGCACTCCACCATGAAGAATCAAGAAATGATTAATGAAATATCTCCTCCAAAGTCAACCTTCTCTTCACTTTGAATTGTGATGAAAATTTGTATTATAATTGTAAAAAAAATGCACTTTTTAGAATGCTAGGAACTTTCTACAAGCTTCTTTCTTTTATTATTATTTTGATGTCTTGTGCTTGGTTATAGCTTTGGAAGGGGCTTCTTTCTCATTTGCTTTAAAATAATGTTTATGGGGTTTAATCCAATACCTCTTTTTCTAAATATGTCATGTTATTGAAGTTCACCTTATTTTGTTAATGATGTAGGAGCATTAGGGGTGAAGAGATATTCTGCACAACAAAAAAATTCATTTTATTTTTCCTTTTTAAATTTTGGTGTGTTGATGGTCTTGCAAGCATGAACTATTTCTTCTTTTTTTCCTTCAGCTATTTGTAATGGGACCCCCTTTCCTACACTTTTGTTTGGCATGAATTTTAAATGCAATGCATTTGGTGTAAATTCAAATTACATATGGGATGTTACAAAGTCCCACACCTAGGTTGGGAGAATTATTTTTTTATTACTTTGTAACTCTTAGGATTAAATTGAAGAATTGAAATATTTTTTTTCCAATGGTGCTTGGTGGTTGGGAGTGGAGTTGTAGGAAAGAGCTAGTGGGTGCCAATTTGGGAAAAAGGTTTGAATTTTTCCAAGAAAAACAATCAAGGAGTTGAATGCATGATACCCATGCCCGAGAAGGAGTAATGAGCATTTTGGATGTTTGACTGGAATTTTGGGGAGAGGGGGTTTGTTTGGGTTATAACTATGAGACCTAATCTTAGTAAACTAGGCATAACTTTCTCATTTCTTAAAAAAATGGAAAAATTCAAAATGTTGCAAAAAGTTGGGAAGGAGACACGTAAAACTCAAAAACCATTTTAGAAAATTCATACGAATGAGGGAGCAGTGACAAGAAGAAAGTGACAGGTTTCAGAAGCTTTGGGATGGAAAAGGAGATAAAAAACAAGCAAAAGTGTGAAGGAGAGCATTTAGGCACCCCAATCTCCATGTCCAAAAGTTTGAGAAAATGTTTTTGTTGTTGTACCATGTAACTTTGTGGAGTTGTAGTTTATTTTTGGTCCATTTCCAGAACTTTGTAGAAACTTTGTATATTTGTTCTTATCTTTCCTTTAGATGATTGTTGTTGCAGATGGAGCTTTCAATGGATTCAATTTAATTGTTGATTTTTTGGACTTGTAGACTTCCAACATTTCTTTAAATCTAAATAAATATTCTTGTGTTGGAGATTTTATTTGCATATTGCTTAATTGTTGATTTTTGTGAAAGGAGGCTGCAACAATTGACAAATCTCTTTGGTTTCTCAATTGTTGAATTGCATCTGTTAATGGAAAGAATTATGAGATACTTATCCATTTTTTGGGACTAAAAGGATAAGCTAAAATTTTGTTTCCCTTGATTGGATACTGCCACTATCAATTTACATGACATTTTAGATTTTATGTGATTTTCCTTTCAACTTTTATATTGCCTTAGATTTTCTTCAAATGAAATGATTTATTAGTTTTTTCTTGTATGTTTACAGTTGGGAGATCAAATTTGGGCATGAACCAAAAAAAAAATGCATTGCAAAATAATGTCAAAATTGTTTAGACATAATGATCTGTAAAGTTAAAACTATGCCCAAATCAAAATCATTGCGACATTGTCAGTAGACTGAGAACTCTTCGCTGCTTTGTCAAAAATTTGGTATTATCTAATAATATTTTAGTGATTGTGAAATTAAAGTATGAATATATCACATGCATAAATGATGGGAGTATTGAACTGTTTAGTTTTCATACATAATAATTGAATTGGTTAATCGTGTCCAAGAATAGCATGCAAGCTTTTTATACGATATACATTTGTAATTTGAGTACTTGCTAAAATATCTACTCTATTTGTCAATGCACTCTGGCCCAAATAACATGTTTTCTAATCCATAATAATGTTTAGGTTTCTTTCAACATTAGACCCTTCTATAATTCTCATCATTAAAAAGTATTGAATGGTCCAGATGAAGGTTAGCTTTAGATCCCTGTGATAATTTTTGTGTTTTTCTCTTGTCTATATATAGAGAGGGCTTGTGAAACTTTATTGTTACATCAATTATATCATATTATTCATATAATGCCATGCGGTTATTTAGGCTCTTCAAAGAAATTTAATTGTTTAAAATAATTGAAGATAACTAGTTCTATAATAGAATAATTATTTGTACAAATCAAAATTCATATTTGTAATCAAAATTTGTATAGATTTATATTGTTATATAACTAATTGTGTAATATTGAAATATATTAAAAATTTATCTTTAATTTTCTATTGGCATATCCCTTGAATCTCCTATAGGTGCAAGTGCTAGTTATAATACAATGAGTTGAGTGCTATGTAGGTGCAATCCTAAATGAGAAAGGGATTAAATCATGACAAGTGTCAACATCTTATTCAATGAGACATAATGATCTAATAATAGCTCTCTAATTAACATAAAAACATTCCTAAATTTAACTTAACTGCAAGGGAATAAATTAGACTAATAATCAATTATTAATTATTAACTAATGCATGATTACTCACTTTCTTCGTGAAAACCTATTCTTGAAAAAACATACAAACCCTAAAGAGCCCATCCTAGTTGCTGATATACCCTAGATCACATGAAATGAGAATTTGAACAGACCGTAAAATCATAATTTTATATATAATATAAAAATAGACAAAAATGCCAAAATGAGTCCATACGGCCGTCCAATTAGGTGGTCGTCCATCCCGGAAAACACAATGCTGAAGACTTCAGATTATGTTGTCATCCCGCCTTCTTGTCCACTTTTTTTTAATACTGGTTTAGGTAGACTTCCACTCTTCGAAAAGCCAAATCGTACGGCTGCAATCCAAGCCAACGTTAATAGCTTTAATACATTTAATGTATGTGACATTTAAGATAAACATTGAAATTTTGCTTAATGGCTGATATTTGAGCAACTTTTGGTAGAATTGCAATAATATAGAAGGTACAACTCTGTCTTTACTGAATATAATACACTAAATAAAAAAATTCGTACTTTGGTGACATCTTCCCAATCAATCTTTTTGTTTCTTTTGAGATAAAACTGCTAAAATGTCATGACCCTCATTGCAAAAGCAGAGATGGTTTGTCGATATTCTCTCAGACGATAGCGAAAAATTAATATTAATATAAAGCCGGAGTAGGCGGGAGATGAGGACGCATTATAGAGAAAGGGGAAAGTCAGAGAAGTTTTTATATATTGCATTGACTCTCTGGCAAATGGCTTCATCATTTGATTCCGCTCTGCATAAATAGACCAGGTTTTTGGGAGTTCGTACACGATTCACCATGATGACATTTTGGATGATTGGCTTCTCATTGGCATTGTTTTCAACACTCAGTTTGGTGGCAGCAGGGGAAGCTGATTGTTCTCAGGATCAAAGTTGCAGAAACAAGAATGAAGCCCTCCACCTCAAGCTTGGAGCAATTGCCTCTATTTTGATAGGCGGCACAATAGGTGTATGCTTGCCTATATTGGGGAGAAGGATTAGTGTTTTGAGGCCAGAGAAGGACATATTTATTATCATCAAGGCTTTTGCCGCAGGAGTTATTGTGGCAACGGGTTTTGTTCATATCCTTCCTGATGCCTTTGAGTCTCTGGGTAATGCTTGCTTGACGGGAGATGCTTGGCAAAACTTCCCGTTTGCTACATTTATAGCTATGATGGCGGCAGTTGGCAGTCTTATGGTAGATGCTATGGCTACTGGATATTATCAACGCGCCCACCTTAAGAAAATCAGATCCAGGGTTGGTGTAACAGAAATATCTAGCGTAGGAGTTGGGAATAGTGGGGAGTTAGAACTTGAAGGTGGGGAGTCAGAACAGCAGAGCCATCTTCACACACATGGCAGCACCCATGCACACGATTCCACCGTGGAAGGCTCTCCTTCATCACTGCTTCGCCACCGCGTTATTTCTCAGGTAAACAAAGACAAACCTAATTAAAACTACACTTGACTTTAATAAACACGATGTTGTGTGTTCTTATCTCCTTAGATACAAAACTTGACTGATTTGTGGAGCAGGTATTAGAGCTTGGAATAGTTGCTCACTCCGTGATAATTGGAATATCGTTAGGGGCATCTGAAAGTCCATGCACCATACGGCCTTTAATGGCAGCTTTGACATTTCATCAGTTTTTTGAAGGAATGGGTCTTGGAGGATGCATAGTTCAGGTGACTAATTTGCTTTTCCTAACAATTTATAAATATGACTTACATTCTTATGATGGCATAATACATATTCAACGTCGTGATGGTAATGGATAGGCGAGGTTCAAGAGTAGATCGACGGTGCTAATGGCGTTCTTCTTTTCTATAACCACACCACTCGGAATTGCTGTGGGAATCGCAATTTCATCGACATACAATGAAAATAGTCCAACGGCTCTAATTGTTGAGGGGATATTCGACTCAGCCTCTGCAGGAATTCTGATATATATGTCATTAGTGGATCTTCTTGCAGCAGATTTTCTTAGCCCACGAATGCAGAGCAAGGTGGGGCTTCAATTGTGGTCATATATTTCTCTTTTGTTAGGAATCGGTGCCATGTCTTTGTTGGCCAAATGGGCATAATTAAGTTATTTCAAAAGATTATATAGTAAGGATAGCATAAAGAGCAATGTTGTTATCAATCTATTACTTTTGACCAAATTGGTGTGTTGAAACAATTAATATGTGATAATCTGTGGCATCAGATTAGTTTCTAGTTACAACGTAAGGGCCCATGACTTCTATTTTAATCTGTTTAAACCAGCTCTGCTTATATATTAAACGTTTTGCTTTGAAATTTTCAACTGCCAAAAAGTGAGTTTGAACCCAGTATCAGTTTCTACGAGAAATTCGGGTCTCATCTGACATCTAATTGACTTCTGTGCAAAAAATATGTCGACATAGGGATGGAAGAAATGTCTCGTATTAAAATTTCCTGGCGGCGGCTGTCATAGACATTATTTTGATCTTTCATGCACCCATGCATGCACCGTACCTTTGGCGAGTTGACTGATATAGTAATCAGTTCATTTAAATCGACATTTTGTTACCGTATTTTTAAGTTGCAGGAGATATTGAGACTTTATTAAATGTTTTTTTTTTAAGTGTAGAAGATTGTTTTAATTTAGGTTAACTGTTGTTATTCATTGACTGAGGCATTACAACCAGTTTATTTAAACCAATTTGTTGTAGGAATATGGGACTTTATTAAATGATTTTTAAAAATTTATAAGATTGATTTTTTTTTTTTTTAATAGGAGTGTAGTTATTCTTTTTAATGTTGTAGGAGGCTTTAAATTTTTTTAATTATTTATAATATGAAATAAATTTAAGTAATATATAATTTTTTTTATGTAAATTATAAATTGTAAAGAATATAATGTATAATTTGAAATGTAAAGGTAAATGTTGAATTTTAAATTTAATAATAAAACTATTCTTTCAATATATAATGAAATTGTATATTTTATATATAGTTTAAAAATAATATATTAATTAAAGTTAAATTGTTCAATATATTTAATTTAAATTATTTCCAACATAAATAAAAGTTTAATATAAATAAAATATAATACAATTCAAATTATATACAAAATAGAATTTAATTTAAAATATAGAGTTTAATTTAGAATATGTAGTTAACTATTGAATTTTAAATCTAATAACAAAACTATTATTTCAATATATACTTAAAATAAAAAAATAAGTGCATGAAAGTCTAGACTAATAATAAGGTGAATGTGTAAAAATAGATATAATTGAGACTTAAATAAGGTTGAATAAATATGAAAATATGTGTAAATAAGAGTAAATAAATATAAATAAAAACTAATAAATGAACTATAGTTAATAAAAAATGCACCTTATGAACATGTCATTATATTAAAATATTCCAACATAATGAACCTAAAACTAAAAGGAGTTTGACATGAATATATGAATTTCATCATTACAAATATATAAAATATTATATAATATATAATAGATAGATAAATATATTACATATCAATTCATGTTATAGCTTCTAAACCATTGGAATAAATGAAATTACACATTTCTAAAAGTATTTAATAGTGGAATCCTAAAGAGTGCAAATATATCTTCCTAAAAAATAATTTTAACAAAGTATTTTTCTTGTCTTAAACTTTATAAATTGAATGTCAAATAGAAAGGTTGTAGAGAGATCAAGAGATAGTCCAATTTTTATTTTAATATCATTCAAATTCTATAATTGCATGTTTGCAATCAAATGGGTGAGGCCTAAAATGATAAAATCCCATTGTAGCATATTATAATTCATTCTTGATTATGAATCAATGAATATCATATCATTATTTTTCTATGTCATTGAGTTTTCCATTCTATAGTTGTGAGTTATTTCATTCTAATGAATGGTTAGGTTGTCAATAGGGTGCCATATCTTTCTAGGTGAAGAACATCATGCTAATCTCTATATTTTATAATTTTTTCCCTAGGGTACAATAAATCCAACATGAAATAACTTCTACATCCCCTGAATTGTTCAATTGTGAGATTTAGGCATGTCTATCATTAGAATCTTATAAAATAAGAGATTACATTCTTGATTGCATTTGTCAATTTATTGAGTTTGGTAGGTTGAATTTTAGTCAAAGTTGTCATATAAGGCTAGAAGGTATCTAGGCTTGTATGGAAGATTGTGTGTGATAGAGTTAGTACACTACACTAGTTCTCAAATGACATGATTTTGTTACAAACTTCTCTATTTTTTATCATCATGAAGGGTATGTTAGGTTAGGTGACATTTACCTTGCAAACCTATGCCATTTATTTATCTCCATGTTTCTTGGAAAGTGTCCTAGGGGACATGTGATAAATGTGTTTAATTTTGGCACATTGTAATTGCATTTTCAAGAGGGAAATTAATGTTGGTGGAGGTTACACATCACTAGAGGAAAAAATACTCTCCTTGGCATGCACATTAGGAATATGAAGAGTTTTCAGTGGGGAGCCAAGTTTAGAGGGAAATAGGTGTCCATTGGTGTGCTACCTAGAAGTTGAATAGTCATCAGAGCATCCTAAATGCCAGAAGTTGAAGGGGCTATGGGTTAGGCACCCATGTTGAGACAATTTTTAATATTTAATTAATTTATTATCATGACTCTTGGTTTTCCAAGGATGGGGCATGGGTGTTTGCAAGTAGGTTCAGTACATCTTATTTTAGTTTACCACTATGGTTTTGCCTCCCACAAGTTCTATAAATTGGAGCCTTGAGATGGTAGTTGCATGTTGTGTTATTTGTAGGTGTATGGAAGTATCTGGGCTGTAGGATAATAGCAAGAAATTTTATTGTGGTGTATCTCTTTTGAAGATAAATAACATACTTTCCCTCTTTCTTGTGTGGATTTTTTCCTGAAATGGTTTCTCCATGTAAATCTGGTGTCATATTTATTTGTTGATTTTTCTATTGTGATGAATGTGAAATCACATACATAAAATCATATTTTGTAATCTTATTTTCAGATTTGAATAACATAAGTTAATATTGCAACTTAGTTGCACCCTATTTAAAGCATTTGGTATCAAAGCTAATAGTTCTATTTAGAAGGGAATGTATTTCTCTTAAGTGTTCAAGGTTTTTTTGCTACAATTATTATAAATTTATGAAGAAGATTGTATACCATGGCTTCTTCATCTCACTAGGATATTGAGAAGTTTAATGGAATGGGCTATGAGATGTGGAAATTAAAATGGAGGATCTCCTAGAAGAGAGAGATCAGTGGTTGTTGGTTTCATAAGAAAGTAAACCAACTACAATGAGTGATGAAGATTGGAAAAATTTAGACAAGAAGGTATGAGGAACCATTCAGTTGTGTCTTATGGATTCTGTCCTTTTGAATGTCTCCATTGAAGACACCACATATAGTTTGTGGAAAAGGATAGATGATATTTATCAAACTAAAAGTTTTTCTAATAAATTATACATCAAAATAAGATTGTATTCTTTAAAAATGAAATATGATGAATTTATAGAAGATCATTTAAATGCTTTTAATCTAATTATAAGTCAACTTAAATTCATAGATGCTAAAAATGAAGATGAACATAAATATATCTTGTTTCTTTGTTCTTCACCCAAATCTTGGAAAAATATAATTGTTTCCATAAGTAGTGGGAATGTAGAACCTAAGATGGAGTCCATGATCTCCAAACTTATTTCAGAGGATATGAAAATAAATTCCATGAATGTGGGCTCCGAAGATGCCTTGCATGTGTAAGGTAGGTCCAAAGAGAAAGGGCCTAAAGGGGATAATGAGAGGGATAAATCTAAAGGATGTTCTAAAACCCTCAAAAAGAGTAGATTAAAATGTTGGAATTCTGGTAAAAAAATGCATGTGAAGAAGGAATGTAGGAATAAGAAAAATAATTTTGATTCCTCCATGGAGAAGTCCCTTGATGCTGATTCTGATGCTTTTTTTTAATTTTTAGCTAGCACAATTAGTGATGATGCTTGGCTTATTGATTCAGGTTGCTCCTATCACATGACTCCTCACAAGGAGTGGTTTACTAATTACAAAGAATATGATGGGGGATAATTTTTCCTTGGCGACAACAGGAGAAAGAGGATTGTTGGTAAGGGAAAGGTGAAGTTGTGTTTTAGTGATGGGAGAATTAAAACTCTTGATAATGTTTTGCATATTCTAGGACTTGTAAGAAATTTACTTTCAGTGTCCAAGTTGAATGATTCTGGAATGCATGTGACATTTGATAAGTTTGGTTATAGGTTGGTAAGAGGGAGTTTGGTGATAGATTTAAAGGATCTCAGATAGGGATTTTGTTTAGCTTAAATGCCTCTACTTTAAGTAATTCTACCAATGTAAATAACACTGAAATACATGTATGTTGTGGCACCATAGACTGGGTCACATAGGTGAAAAAGGACTCAAGACTATTTTGAACAAAAAATTGGTTGATGGTATTTTTGATTATTCTATTGACCAGTAATTTTTTTTTTGTGAACACAAGTGTGTTTGGTAAGAAAAATAGATAATTATTTTCTAGTGGAACTAATAAAGTAAAGAGATTATTAGAGATCATTCATTCAGATGTATATGGGCCAGTGGATGTTGACTCATTCGGTAAATCTCGATATTATGTCTCTTTCATTAATGATGTTTCAAGATACACTTGGATTTATTTTATGCATTCAAAATATAAAAATTTCACTAATTTTAAGGAATTTAAGGCCTTGGTTGAAAAATAAATAAATTATAAGATGAAAGTGTTGAGGTTTGACAATGGGGGTGAACATTATTTCAAATAATTTGATGAATTTTATAAGCATGTAGGTATTGTTTGAAGAAAGAAAACTCCTTATACTCTCCAAGAAAATGGGGTTGCAAAAAGAATGAATTGGACCATAATGGAAAGAGATATGAGTATGTTAAGTAGTGCTAAGCTTGATAAATTTTTTTGGGCAGAAGTAGCTGGTACTTCTTGTTCTGTAATTAACAAATCTACTTGTTCAGCTCTTGTTGATAAAACTCCTTATGAAGTGCAAATAGATAGAAATCCTTTTGTTTCACACTCAAGGCTCTTTTGTTATAAGGATTTTGTTCATGTGCCTTAAGAGAGTGATCTAAATTGGATCCAAAATAAAATAAATGCATATTTGTTGGTTATGGTTAAATTTAAAAGCTTATAGCTTTGGAATCCTCTAACCTAGTGTGATAGGAGTCGAATGTAAGTGTTAAAGTGAGCTGACAAACTAAAAATTACAAATAAACGAAACAACCTACACTATAAAGATTCAGCCCTAAGTTGGAATCAACACAAGATAAAAGCAACAAATGGAG